>JAWPHD010010064.1:0-97548 GCA_037043455.1 Cyrtodaria siliqua
ATAAAACTAGGTCAAATTTAAGTAAATTTCAAACGACATCTCCTCCGAAACCACTTATTCCATTCTTGTGAAATATCATATACATGTTCCTTGGGTTAGCCTCTATCAAGTTTGTGTTTTTCGTTATCGTCAAATAATCAAAATGGCCGCCACGGCGACCCAAGGTTTACATAGAGTTATATAGGAACAGGTTAAAAATTACATCTTCTCTGAAACCGCCTGAAAGATTTTGATGAAACTTAAGCACAATGATATTTGGGATAGTCCCTCTCAGATTTGTGTTTTTTGCGGCCGTCCGTCATCCAAGATGGCCGCCATGGCTAAAACTAGGTCAAATTGGAGTAAATTTCAAACGACATCTCCTCCGAAACCACTTATTTCATTTTTGCGAAATATCATATACATGTTCCTTGGGTTAGCCTCTATCAAGTTTGTGTTTTTCGTTATCGTCAAATAATCAAAATAGCCGCCACGGCGACCCAAAGTTTACATAGAGTTATATAGGAAAAGGTTAAAAATTACATCTTCTCTGAAACCGCCTGAAAGATTTTGATGAAACTTAAGCACAATGATATTTGGGATAGTCCCTCTCAGATTTGTGTTTTTCACGGCCGTCAGTCATCCAAAATGGCCGCCATAGCTAAAACTAGGTAAAATTTAAGTAAATTTCAAACGACATCTTTTCCGTAACCACTGATTCCATTCTACTGAAATATCGCATACATGTTCCTTGGGTTGGCCTCTATTAAGTTTGTGTTTTTCGTTATCGTCGAATAATCAAAATGGCCGCCACGGCGACCCAAAATTAAAATAGAGTTATATTGGAAATGTTTAAAAATGACATCTTCTCTGAAACCGCTTGAAGGATTTTGATGAAACTTAATCACAATGATATTTGGGATAGTCCCTCTCAGATTTGTGTTTTTTTTGCGGCCGCCAGTCATCCAAGATGGCCGCCATGGCATAAACTAGGTCAAATTTAAGGAAATTTCAAACGACATCTCCTCCGAAACCACTTACTCCATTCTTGTGAAATAACATATACATGTTCCTTGGGTTGGCCTCTATCAAGTTTGTGTTTTTCGTTATCATCGAATAATCAAAATGGCCACCACGGCGACCCAAAGTTTACATAGAGTTATATAAGAAAAGGTTGAAAATGACATTTTCTCTGAAACCGCTTGAAGGATTTTGATGAAACTTAATCACCATGATATTTGGGATAGTCCCTCTCAGATTTGTGTTTTTCGCGACTGCCAGTCATTCAAGATGACCGCCATGTCTAAAACAAGGTCAAATTTAAGGAAATTTCAAACAACATGTCCTCCTAAAACACTTATTCCATTCTTGTGAAATATCATAATTATGTTCCTTGGGTTGGCCTCTATCAAGTTTTTTAAATCAAAATGGCCGCCGTGACGACCCAAAGTTTATATAGGAAAAGGCTAAATATGACATCGTTACACAGTAGAGAGTCTACAGGCCCTCTTGGGCCTCTTGTTTATTTGTACTTATAACAAATAAAAGGATTTTCGGATTTTTTTTAAATGTTTAGGTATATAATCAACAACACTATTATCTCGAACAAGAAAGTACGGACATGTTTGAAAGGCATTGAAAGGATGATATTATTAGCATGACATATTAGCAATAATTTGATCGATTGATCGATTATCAGTCAAGTGACACATCTCCAAAATTGGGGAGGTGACAAAATCTGTGTTTGCCGACTTCAGTACAGACCGGGTCAACTAAAAAAGGAAGTAATGAGCAGTTTAAAACTCCTTACTCATACCCTCCCATGTCTCGCGGAGCCCAGTCAAACCCTCATCCCCTGTCGACCCGATATTAATAGTATTACATTCGTCTCTGTTTACCTTGTAATGGGCTTATTCTTCTCATCATTATCTGATTGGTTCAAAATAGGTGTATGTAGAAAAATATATATACTCCCGTAAACTTACCGTGAGACATTTATTTTTTTAGTGAAAAGGCAGTTTTTGTGTGTTTTATGTATGTTTCAAAAAATCCCCCCAAACGTCCCTAATGACCTAATGTAAGCCACTGTGGCTGATGGGGGTCATTGTCGTATCGGGTACTACAGAAAGGTACTCGGGGTACATTTATGTATACAGAAAGGTACCCGAAAATCTTTGAATTACAGAACGGCCCCCAAATATACAGAAACGTACCCGGACAAACAAGATCTCATTGGTGGAATCGAAACAATTTAGAACTTGATAAAAACAACTACTTCAACACTATTGTTTATCATTAACTATTGCGCTATTGTTCTTAAAAACATATTTAGGCTGCCATAGTTAGTAACAAGCAAAGTTTTACGCAAGCGTAAAATAGCTGCCGAGAGGAAACAGCATATATCTGGGTAGGGACTAGACACGAAGTTTAACATAATAACATATCAAGTCACGGGTGTTAAAACAATATTGAAAAAAAGTAATGTTGACGTAAACACGCCACGACCGTTTTTATTTTCTTACCAGACACATTCTTCCCGAGTTTTACCATCAGTTGTTCCTACCAAACATTTTTAATCAAGGTGGGCGACCTCGCTTCTCTCTGTTCAAAAACCTTGATTTGCCTTACATACTGATTACAATTCAACTTTGGACCACGACGTGCTAGAAGTACGCATCAGCACAGAAATACAGGTGTTCACATGTAAGGGATGCGTGTGCGTTAGCGTGTGCATTACAACAGACGTCTCACTGCTACCATGTGTAATTATAAGATTGCGTTATCAAAGTGTAAAACTCAAAGAAACTGTTCATTGCTACCTTACCATTACATGTGCAATTATGAAAACCATATAGGCAGCGAATAAACCCATCGACTAGTGTAAAACACGGCGGTATTTACGAAAATACCGCATAATAAATGGGTATTATTCCATAAAAAGATATTAGTCCATTAAAATACAGATTTGCACTTATTCCATTCCAATACTTTCGTTTCATTCAGTTTCATTATGCTCCGTAAAAAATCCCGGACGTGAAGACCCGAAAATATTGCCGCATTCTACACTTTAGTAGACTGCTCTACGAAAACGTCATTTGAGCAATCGGAACTGCCTCAACCATTTTTTTCTCAAAAATAATCTCGGAAAAAAATAGACACCATCTTGGATACTACTTTTCAATCACGTGGGGTCAGTCACGTGGAATAAACAATGGCGGCGCCCATTGAACCATCATGGTGCTCCTTCATCCCGAAGAATGACGGGATTGGCCGAGCGTTTACGATTGGCTACTCCGTTTGTTATGCAAATAAAACAATAACTTAAACTGACTATATAATGATAAGACTTATTTCAAAAGAGTATAGCATTTAATAAATAATACAAATATGTTTAAAATCAATTGATTTCCGGGTCTATATTTTGTTACGGTTTACACGGTACTTTGCCGGGGAAAATCACCCAAACCCATCAAATCGACGTGTATCATTGGAAATACCCACGAGCATTATTTCCCATGATCTACGGAAATGAGCGAGTTTGCACGATTGGTCATTTGAGGCAAAAAACGGCAAGCTTTGAACATTGAAAAATATGTGTTTATACCATTCAAGTTTTTTAGACGGATTCCCTAGGAATTGAAGTTGTAATGCATGCTTATTGTCGGCTACATGATTAACTGCTGTTAACCATAGACATATTCTAAAGCCATATAAGAGTCAGCTGCCTTCGGCAGCTGAATAAAATACAGAACATATTGTCGTAAAACCCCGCGCAAAAAGTAAAAAAATATGCAGCTCGTCATTCAAGAAGAGTTGGTCCAATATTTAGACCAACTGCATTCCTTTAAGGCCGCGGTTATGGTCCGCAAGGGTCCCGAGACGGCAAAATAGAGACGTTTAAAAAGTGAATCGATTAAACTTTGTAAACAATGAAAGTTTCGTTTCCGTGAAGTAACAGAACGCGTTACAGCCACGTTTTACGACATTGTACTCCCGCGCATATTATGAACAAAATCCATGCATATACCCCGTTTTGTTCACGAAAACTTCCACAATATTATTTCACATCAGGTAAGCGAAAGGGTTTTGGGTCAAAGAACCAGCAAGAATTAATGAATTTTTAGGTTATGCTAATCCGTGCATACAATGTGTTGTTTTTGTTTGTTTGTTTTTCGAGTTGCCAGTGGCCATTCACGATATATATTATACTTGTAACTGTAGAACACACTGGGTATTGGTGTGTGTTGCTGGAGAATGGCCATAGGCACATTCAATAACAAATTTAACTTGATCGGAAAGAGAATGCATTTTCTCCGTAAACCATTCAGTTTTATAAGTTGCTTACTTAAAGGTATATTGATTTATTTCGATGTATAATAGCCAATATTGCAGGCGGTTCTAAATCGCTCTCAAACCTGGAATTTTCTTTTGTTATGGTATTATTAGTTATTATGTCGGGCGACGTTGAAATGAACCCAGGTCCTGAAAATGCGATTGAAAAACATTTCACTTAAATATTCGTAGCATACGCAACAAAATGGAATATATCAAGGACCATTTATTAGATTATGATATCTTGTGTTTTACAGAGACCCACTTATCGGAAAACGTTCCCAATTATGTCATATGTATAGAAGGTTATAATAACATTTTCCGAAAAGATACATCTGCATTTTCTAGCGGACTACTAATGTATACTGCGAATAACATTATTTCAAGACGTGTATTAGAACTTGAATTTTTACTACCATGCTCACTCTGGATTGAAATTAAAGATAAACCCGAACATTTTTTAATATGTACGGTTTATCGAAAACCAAATTCGAGCATTATGTTTTGGGATATCTTAAACATAAGCTTAGAAAAGGCATACGAATTATCGAATAACATCATTTTAGTTGGTGATATCAACGAGAACCAACTAAATACTGATAACCATTTTTTAAAGGACATATTGCAGCTTAATAATATGACAAACATTATAACTGAACCAACTCGAGTAACAGATCTTTCTTCTACGTTGATAGACCCCATTGTTATCTCCGATTCTCTAAAACCGTTAGATTCCGGAATTTTTAACATACCACTTGATATAAGCGACCACCGTGGTACATACTTAATGTTTCAGTATAGTTACAATGTTCGACCAACTTATACCCGAAGGGTCTGGAATTATAATAAAGCCGATTTCATAAAACTCAACGATAATATTCAACAAAAAGACTGGTCTTTCTTACAAAACGATTCGCTCAGTGTTGCTTGTGAATAGTTTACGAAATCCTTTCTTGAATTGATTAATGTGTGCATTCCATCGAAAAATGTAACAATTCGCCCAAATGATAAACCGTGGTATGATTCCGAAATAAGACGTGTGTCAAGACATCGTGACCGTCAGAAAGCTAAAGTGACGCGTACTCAATCCCTGGCTGATATAGCTGCGTACAAAAGGCTACGAAACAAAGTTAATAAACTAAAAAGCCACGCTAAAGAACGTTTCTTTAGTAATTACTGAAACAAATATCAACAGACGTCAGTATTGGAAACTTTTAAAATATTTCATCAAGTCAAACAAAAATTCGGAAACTATCCCATCTTTAAAAACAGACTTACCAAATGGCGAAACGTCATACTCAATAACTGACCAGGAAAAAGCGAAATGTACGTTTGAATGATTACTTTATTTCAATATCATCAGTTGATGATTCTAATGTTGAATTACCTATTTTTCATTCAAAATCCAATAATAAATTAGAAAATATTTATATAGAAGAATCGAAAATAGTTGACATTATCAAGATTTTAAATGTAAATAAAGCATGTGGGGAGGATGAAATAAGCCATAGGATGTTAAAGGAAACTGCAAATACAATTTCCAAACTTCTACATATTCTTTTTAACAGATCATTAAACGAGTGTGTTTTCCCGACTTATGGAAATGTGCTATGGTCATGGCACTTTTTAAAAAGTCAGACCCAAGTATCCCTACAAATTATAGACCTATAGCGTTATTAAGTTGTGTTGGTAAAGTAATGAAATGAATAGTATTTAAACATGTGTATAATTTTCTACTTCTGTTCGATCTTATCTTTAGGAATCAATCAGGTTTTCTCCCTGGTCATTCTACTACATATCAACTTATCGACATGTACCATCATATATGTCAGGCATTCGATGCTAAACAATTTACATGCATTGTTTTTAATGATATATCTAAAGCATTTGATCGTGTTTGGCATAAAGGTATTTTAGTCAAGCTAAAACAATATGGTATCGATGGCAAGATTTTAGCTTGGATATCTGATTACCTCTCAAACAGATCTCAAAGAGTCCGCGTCGGATCTGCAACTTCCGAATCGAAAACACTAACTGCTGGAGTTCCTCAAAGCTCTGTCTTGGGTCCTCTTTTATTTTTGATATATGTAAATGACATTGCCGAAAATATGCTGAGTATAACTCGTTTGTTTGCTGATGACACCTCGTTATCAGTCTCAACATCTAGTATAAACGACATGGAAGGAATTCTTAATCATGACCAGCTCCGCTAACATGATTACGGAATGGTCAAAGCAATGGCTCGTGCAAATTAATCCTGCCAAAACAGAAGCAATGTTCTTTTCCTCAAGTAATAATGATCGTCTTCCAACTTTATATCTAGACAATGTCCCGCTAACCTTTGTTGATAATCATAAACATCTAGGAGTAACACTGAGTAATAACGGTAAATGGCACGAACACATTAAAAATAGTGTTGCTTCTGCGTCAAAAGTGCTTGGATTAATGAGAATGCTCAAATACAAAGTAGCGCGCAAAACACTTAATCAGATATACTTGTCTTATATGCGCCCAATACTGGAATATGCTTCCATTACTTGGGATGGATGTACTTTACTAGAAAAAGATAGCTTGGAAAAGTTACAATATGAGGCAGCTCGTAACCCGATCAGTATCCATACATCGCTTTAAGAGGTTGGCTGGGAAAGGACGTAGTGATGAGATTTTTTTTTAATTCATATTTAAAGCTTCTTTAGTATAATTTAGATTCAAAATTATCAAAAAAAGGCTAGGTCACCACACTTTTTTCCCCACTAGACGTCATTGAAGAAGGCACATATTTCTAACTTCAAAATTTCACTAAAAAGAGGAAAAATATAGTCATTGAACATTTTCACAATTGTTTTCATAACATTACGTTTATTGAAAAGCAACAAATAATTTTCGATTGCATTTATACATATATCTTTCAAATCATACAAAAACAATTGTAATCCTCATTCGTCTTTTTACTTTAAAAAGCAAACATATATGGACCGTACTCCACCCACTTTTGTTTTTACCGAAAAATTAATTCAAGATAAATAATTATGTTCTAATGATCAACTTTTTTTAAAACTTGTATATGTCAAGGTCCTATGACATTTCTTTCAAAACAAGTAAAAAAATATATAGGTCACCAGGCTTCTAATGATTTTTATTAAAAATTCTTTAAATTACACCCATTTGGAGTTATTTTGACATTTTCAATGTAAAATACTGTACATACAATATTGACATGGAGATCGAAAATAAAATTAGCTCAGTATCTACTTTTATTTATATATTCCACTACTGAAAAACAAAATTTGATTTATTCTATAGCAAAAGGATAAATTCTACTCAGAGCTACCCATACCCCTATTTTGATGACAACAAAAAATGATCACAAATGACGGAAAAAATATGAGAAAAAAAAATATTTGCTTACAATTTGGTATGTTACCATCTTAAATCCTACATTATATCCATATCTACTAGAATGGAAAAAATGAAACAATTCTGTTGTCAAATAAAACTATGATTTAGAAAATAAAATGTTTAGACTTGAAGATGTCAAAACTTGCCCAGCCAACATCCTTAATATCCGAAATAGGATGGGTTTCACTTTCTAATAGAAGGAAAATGCAAAAACTTATTTCGGTTTATAATGTTAAAAATGGAACCGTTCCAAATTACATTTCAAACATTTTCTCGCAGCTAGTTGGAGATTTCAGCGCATACAATCTCAGAAATAACGATAACTATGCCACTATTGCTAGGAGAACCGAAATATTCAATAACTCGTTTGTTCCTTCCTCTCTTAAACTACGGAATGACTTGCCAATAGAGATACGAAACTCTAAAGGAAATCGCAATTTTTAAGAGAAGACTATTAACATCTGTATTTTCTAGCACAAAAGTGCCACCTTACTACTTAAGTGGACAAAGAGTATTTGCTGTTTTACATGCCAGAATGAGGCATTTGTGTAGCAATCTCAATAACGACTTATACCTTAACCATTTACGAGATTCACCGACATGCGAGTGCGGCTGTGAAGTAGATGATGCTGAACACTATTTTTTCCAGTGTAACACATTTTCAGCTTATCGGCTTCATCTGTTTCAATCTACTCGCCATTTACACCCATTAAATGTAAGCACACTCCTTTATGGTCGTGAACAGATAACTGACAGGGAAAATGAATCCCTCTTCGCAGCAGTTCAAACATATATACGAGAAACACATTACATAGGTGTCTGATTCTACGGCACATTTCGACACTCGAAGCTTACCATTATAGTGTTTGCTGTTGTTGTTGTTATTACATATCTCAAGTTATAGAGCTATATCAATTGATGTAACATGTATACATTGTTAAAAGTGTTAATGTTTTTTAACTGATTGGAACTTATAGATTGGGGAAAACTCTCTCTCCCTCTCTCTCTCTCTCTCTCTCTCTCTCTCATATGTTGTGTTCCCTATTCATCACTCTCTCTCTAAAATAAATGTATTATTTGCCATTGTAATTATTGTAATTTATTTCACTCAGCCATACGCATTTGCAAGATGTTAACTGGGAAGGGTTTAAACTAATGTTGGTAGAACTTGTTACCCGACCCATTTGTCATAATAATATTTCTATTGTATATATGTAGTCTAGATGATTTACGGAAATTAGCGAACGTCTCGCATGTTTTTACGGAAATATACGAGGTTTTAATCGTTATCGCGAGCGTAAGCTCGCCTTACGGTTAACGCGTTGTTGATTTTCTGAAATTGCCATACTAAGGCAATAAAAATCTTCGTCAAACCGCTAGAGTTACCTGCCCGTAAAGTTGGATCATGCAAGTAAAACGGTGCACCGTGCATGTGAATCGTATTTCTAGCACGTCGTTATAACCTCACATGAACGCCGAGCGGAGCGAGGTGTTATTCGAAGGAAAATAAAGCTAATTACACTGAGATTACATCGAGCGAAACGACGTTATACAGCTAATTTCACCGAGCGAAGCGAGGTCTTGTGCATTGAATATAACATACATGTAAATTAAGTTTGTTTTCGATTCTCTTCTATTCTATTCAGTGTTTACTCAAGTCAACCAGGGAGTAAGTATATATACTTACTCCCTGATTCAACATATTTATTTTATTTATTTTTTACAATCTAATTTGTTTAAAAAAAAATCCACGATTTAATGCTTGATTACGTTTAAATAAAAGTGAATGCGTCAATATTTATTATTTAAAAAAATAAAGATAGAATATCCTGGTTCTCTGGCTTAAAATAGAATAGAATAGAATAACTTTTATTTTCCAATCAAGGACCATCTTTGGCATTACACTCACAGTACTAGGTACTACCTTTGTGAAGGGCAAAACTATAACCAGTCTTTGATAGCAGCAAAAGTATAAGTTAAAATGATTCATTTAGAAACACCAACAAATGTAAAAACAATCCAAAATATGAATCAAATTTGATGTAGAAGCACTCGAGCAGATGTTTTGATTTTGTATTGAGTTTAGAAAACTCCACTGATGTACACTGTAAGGCATAACAGTATGAGTATTGCACACATTATTTAATCGCTCTAGTCAATTAACTTGCCACTGTTCAGCAACAACAAAATCAACGATTTAATGCTTGATTATGTTTAAATAAAAGTGATTGCGTCAATATTTAAGTTAGTTTTACTAGATCTATTTTTTTTTTTATATTAGATCTACATACTTGAAAGCAGTCCAATTTCATTGAAAATACAATATGACAAATGGACTAAGAAAGCTGGCTAAGCGCTGACCATCCTACCTAATAGTAATAAATGTCTGAGATTGTGTGAACTGTGTCATTGCTTTTTGTTCAAATTGTATTTAACGACCCACTGCGCCATTTAAGTCTCAATTACACTTATTAATAATAAAAATTCACCTGAAACAATAGTTATATGCAATAATAATTATTCGCCTATTTTTGTATCCTTAAATTGTTTATGCGAAACCAAAGGCGGTAAGTGAAATATCCTTTCTTTTACTTGAAAGCACAAACGTAAACCTTTTTTGTTCTTTGTAGACAAAGTGAAGCACCTACTGTACTGTCGACGTAATAGTACGTCACCATTATGACAATTTTCAATGCTGATTACGTCAGTCAGTGACGTTCGACGCAATTTTAATTTCAAGAGGGGATGTAGAGAGTGGTGACTTGGGAACAAGGTATTAAACGAACTGATTATTTCAAATGACACATCATCAATGATTTGTTTGTATGGTGTTTTACGTCATTTTCAACACATGTAAGATTATATATGACGGTGGATTTTTGGGTGGTGGAGGCAGACCACCCACTTGTCCTGGGTAGAACCAGTACTATACACCTCCCGCCATCCGTAAGGATCGACACATCCTCACAAGTCGAGCTCCCAGTGGGATTCGAACCTGCAGCGGTGAGAGGCGAGAAGGTTTACAACGCAACATTCAGTATCACATGAAACAATTCATTCCTATTCCTTCCTATCTGATCATTGCTGCTAAGTGAAGGCATTTACATTTAGGAAATAGGAATAGATTGGATCATCCTGAAAAGTCTCATAAAAAAAAAGTATGCATACATAATTATACTGATCATGCTTATTCAAGTTCACCTGACACTTACTCACTATTTAAGTCATTTTTTTCACAACTGTGGCCGATTTGCTTCACAATTATTATTATTAATTTATTTATTTTATTTAATATTATTATTTTATTTATTTTGGCATTTCCACCACTTAAATTGTTCAATATTGTTTTGTTCTGGATATGGGATATGTTCATAGAAGAAAGTTTATCTAAAATGTTTCATATTATCCTGCTCCCACAAAAACAATGCATGTATTCAATACTTTTTTTCACAAATTAGGCAGTTTTCGCCTTTTTTTTCTCCACCAAAATGACCAGGCTAGGGTCGGGAGTCTTCACAATTGTTAGTGGGTAAAAGCCCTGCCAACATTACAATGGAAATGACACTGCAGTGCTTGGTTTGATTTAGTTTTAACTTATTTATTTTACAACGATTGTAACGAAAGCTCTATGAACTTATTTGAATCACTCTCGATGTCTTCCTGGGTAAAACCATTACTAAGCAATGCAGATAAAGTGTCTTGCTCAGGGACACAACGCAATGGCGGGAATCGAACTCACGACTTTTGGATCATGGGTCCAACGCTCTACCACTAGACCACAGCGCTCCACGGTTTGATTTGGAAGTAATAGAGTATAATGTGTAGATCCACATTTCGATTGCGAATAGTTATGCTTAAATAATTGTTGAATTAGTTTTTTTTATGTGAAATTCAGTGCTCCAAAAATAGGATAGCCCGAAATCCATTCCGGGCCTGTCTCATTTTGCATACAAGGAGCCCGTCGGGCCTGTCTAAAAATTTTTTTGTTTACTTGATCTCAAGATCCTCAAGACAAAATACTCCCATGTGTATTCCGAACTATGAAAACACTTGCAATAAAGTAATTAAAATGTGTTACACACAAATTGAAACAATTCATAATTTTGCATTGCCAAAATGTTGAGATTTGACCTTATTTTCACTAGGTGATAAGAGTTGTGTTACTCGGTTTTTATCCTTAGGTTCTATAGTAAAATAAAAATCTTTGGCAGAGTAAAAAGATCATAATTTTCAAGATTCAATTTTGAAAGATACATATTTTGAATCAATTTGCATAAATGTGTATGAGATTTGCCGTGTTTCAAAATAATCACACTGTAAATACCTAAATTTTAACAGTAAACTTGGTTGACCATCAAGGATAAAGACCGAGTTTATCACCTACCAGAATGTAGAGGTGTCTCAAATTTCTGCTCACTGATTGGTTAGTTTATTTTGATGATGCTTTGTCAAAATTATGAATAAGAAGTTTGAATATTTTGCCTGGCGTCGTGTCGCCATAGTGTCGGCAGTTTGTCACAACTTTGAGATCGACAATTTCTGACGTAAAACTACATTATCCTGCTATTAGGGTTGTGTTTTCTTTCCTCTTTGATAAGAAATACCATTTTTGCACTCAAAACACATTAATGCATGAAAAAAGTTCCTAATTGATGGTAATTCGATTGAATGTTTGTGAAATTTTCGGGCCGTAAAAGTACGGTGTCATAGTAGTGCGGATGGTACATAATTTCGGATTTTTTTTATTTTTTATTTTTTTACATAATCGAATAAGAAAAACATTTTTATTCATTATTTAATCCATCATTCTTTCTTTTATCATGTGTAAGGCGTTCCTGCAATCCTACTTTTAAATGAATTTTACTGTAGGTTCCTAATTCTTTAACTTGGAGAAAGTGGTGACAAAATGAAAAATATAGCCAGAGGAGGCCCTGATAATCTAATGAAACCTGATTAAAAAGTTGGCTCCAAGTTCGGCTCCAGTTTCACCAAGACGGCTCTGATTATTATCGTTAGGCAAGAGTGCTAGTGTATTCTGAACTATGTATTCCTTTGCATCGATTGTAAATTTCAATGTTATATTCTATTCTAACAAAGTGATAAATAAGTCTGCTGACTAGGGAGCATAAAGTGGTATCAAAAAGAAAAATATAGTCAGGGGAGGTTCTGAGTTTGAGGAATACATACGTAACAAATGTGTGCTATAAAAGCAAATAAAGACACATTTCCAGACCACTAAGAAAAAAATATTGGACCTTTCCATTTTAAATCAGGGCCTGTCCATCCTGACCATTTTCAGAAGCAACAAGCCCTGGGCCTGTCTCTTAAAATAATTTTCTTTGAGCACTGGTGATGATCGCAAAGTTTGTATGTGAATAGTAGTGGGCTGCGTATTTTGTGTGTCTCTAAGAACGGAGCAACTGAGTTGGGTTTAGAAAATCCCTATGTTATAAGGTATTACAGTATGAGTAATATTACACAATGTAACCATTTTATTTACTTAAACCGACGCTCGCCATGAGGCAGTGCCTTATTCATACGGGAAAGCTCCCCGACCAGCGCCCGAAGGGCGCTGGTCGGGGCGTCCCCGACTATAGGTTACGTCTACGTAGGGCAAAGATAATCAAACTCACTAATTAAATATTGTCAGAAAATTCCTATATATGCGTCGAACTTGAATTCCGTCTCCAAAACATATGGGCCGCGCCATTTTGAAACTTCCGGTCTCGTCAAAAGGCCAGTTTCCTGTCTCGTCTTTAGCGTTATTTAAAGTAACTTCGAACATCCTTACGGGCCTACGCCGAAGGGAGCTGTTCGAACCTTTTACAGATAAAATAATGTTCTACGGTTATTTACAAACATTAAAAAGCCAAACAAAAATGGAAAATGTAACAAAAAAATGGAACACTAGACCGGTTTTCATCTCAACAATTTGGACGCTCATTGCCTATACCTGGAACAAACGCCTCTCACACAACGATTCAAAACCAATAGATTGCCAGTCAAACTTGATCTCAAATATGGCCGCAAATAACGAATGAGCATGCGTGATTTAAAATAAAGTAAATTAAAAGCAGCTAGCATTCTTCGGCCTTTTCACAATACTATTTTCACAAATAAATATTTGCAAACGTTACAATAAAAAAAAAAGGATCGCTAGACCGGTATACAAATCAGTATCATTCAGCGCTCATTTAGTTTCATGCGGAACAAGCGTCTAAGACATTGGGGTAAAAAATAAAGTCATTAAACCATTCTGTCAATTGTCGTCTGCAAACAATGAAGGAAGTCGCAACTCTTCATCAACTGTCATGGTATTTTGGCATGGGTTATCTCTCTTAGACTAGTAAATTGGCTGCATTTTTTGACTTAAAGAAAATCGCACTTTAGAAATAAAACATGAAGAGTTAGATTTAAATGAACCTTTTTATTCTGTACAGTGCAGTAGAATAACGTAAAAAAAATGCCTTGCACAATTTTAAATGACCAAAGTTACAGCTTGAATCCTAAAAAACAACACAGTTGCAGTCAAATTGGCCACTGTTCATGCAGTTATAGCTCAAAACAAACAACATCTAATTTAACATGCCAATTAAAAAATGAACACAGTTGTAGTCAAATTGAAAAAAGTTCCAGTTCAAACAATGTATCATCAAAGTCAAAAGCCCAGTTTAATAATTTTGTTTCGTTTGACCATAGCCATTCTAAAACTAAAGCACAGGCCCGACAGGGTCAGATCGGCATAAACTGCACAAATGGAACACACATGAATGCCACAAATTCTTTTGAGCACAGTTACCGTAAAAATGAAGCACAAAGTTTTGACTCTGATTTATTACTAGATCACGGCTTTTGCAAAAATGATGGACCAACAGAAACATGTACCTCAAATTCACAAGACGTACATAGCTACTGCGAAAATGAAGCACAAATTGGTTCTTTTAATGTGCTAGAGCACAATTATTGCAAATATGAAGAAAACAAATGCACCTCATCACAAGTGCAAAGTTGTGAACATGAAGCTCAAAGTGGTTCTTTTCATGTGCTAGAGCACAATTATTGCAAAAATGAAGAAGAAAAATGCACCTCACATTCACAAGCGCACAGTTACTGTGAACATGAAGCACAAAGTGGTTCTTCTAATGTGCTTGAGCACAATTATTGCAAAAATGAAGAAGAAAAACGCAACTCACATTCACAAGTGCACAGTTACTGTGAACATGAAGCACAAAATGGTTCTTCTAATGTGCTTGAACACAATTATTGCAAAAAAAAAGAACACAGTTGTACCACACATTCACAAGTGCAAAGTTACTGTGAACATGAGGCACAAAGTAGTTCTTCTAATGTGCTTGAGCACAATTATTGCAAAAAAGAAGAAAACAAATGCACCTCACATTCACAAGTGCACAGTTACTGTGAACATGAAGCACAAAGTAGTTCTTCCAATGTCCTTGAGCACAATTATTGCAAAAATGAAGAAAACATATGCACCTCACATAAACAAGTGCACAGTTACTGTGAACATGAAACACAAAGTGGTTCTTCTAATGTGCTTGAGCACAATTATTGCAACAAACAAGAACACAATTGTACCACACATTCACAAGTGCACAGTTACTGTGAACATGAAGCACAAAGTAGTGCTTCTAACGTGCTTGAGCACAATAATTCCAAAAATGAAGAAAACAAATGCGCCTCACATTCACAAGTGCACAGTTGTGAACATGAAGCACAAAGTAGTTCTTCCAATGTGCTTGAGCACAATAATTCCAAAAATGAAGACAAATGCGCCTCACATTCACAAGTGCACAGTTGTGAACATGAAGCACAAAGTGGTTCTTCTAATGTGCTTGAGCACAATTATTGCAACAAACAAGAACAGAATTGTACCACACATTCACAAGTGCACAGTTACTGTGAACATGAAGCACAAAGTAGTTCTTCTAATGTGCTTGAGCACAATAATTCCAAAAATGAAGAAAACAAATGCGCCTCACATTCACAAGTGCACAGTTGTGAACATGAAGCACAAAGTGGTTCTTCTAATGTGCTAGAGTTCAATTATTGCAAAAATGAAGAAGAAAAATGCACCTCACATTCACAAGTGCACAGCTACTGTGAACATGAACCTCGAAGTGGTTCTTCTAATGTGCCAGATCACAAATATTGCAAAAATGAAGCACACAATTGTACCACACATTCATACATCCATAGCTATTGCGAAAAAGAAACACACATCGGTTCTTCTGAATATGTCCTCGAGCACAATTATTGCAAAAATGAAGAACCAATGTGCATGCCGCAAGACAAAACAGTTGCCTCAAAATCACTAGGCAACAAGTGTGACAATAAACAGGAACACCATGCCTCATATTCACTTGAGCATAGCTATTGCAAAAAAGAAGCTCAAACTCCTAAAACTCCATGCAGAACAACTGCCTCAAATTCAGGTTTTCAATTGTTTGACTTCAATAACTATTCAGGGGAATACAATTTTGTGTCTATAGCGGGTACTGAATATGCAAATTGGTGTGTCCCCGGGGATGGAAATTGCTTTTTCCACTCCCTTAGCCTAGCTTTACATGGAAATTTCACAAAAAGCCAGTACTACCGAAACTTAATCTGTACGAATATCATAAACAACTGGGATCAATGGAAAGATCTTGCCACAGTGTCACATGACCTGGCAATGCATTCGGTCACGCAATACTGGAATCACATGCTTAATGAAAATGGATGGGCCACCGTTTGTGAAATAAAAGCGACATGTGAGCTGTTGAATTTGAACATAGCCACATGGCTTAAAGGTACAGCATTTGATAAACAGCATAGATGTTTTGTGACCCGCTACACTCTGGAAATGTACACATCCTCATCAAATTCAGACAAAACAATCAGACTGCTACTGGCACATGGTCACTTTACACTCCTAACTGAAAAATCAGCTTTGAGTATATTTTGTGAAAATAATATTTCAAAAAAAGAAAATAACACAAAGAGGAAAACACACAGTACATCAAATCCGACCAAACATGAAATAAAATCTGCAAAAAGAACAAAAAGGAACAACAATGAAGTAAATGATTTAAATGTACCAAAAGCGAAAAGTCCAATTGTTATTGATGCTTTTGATTTAACACCGAAAGACTCAGACATGTACCAAAAATGCAGAAAGTTAGGTGTTCGTTTCCAAGCTCCAGCAAAAAAAGAAACAATACAAGAAAATATTCTTAGACACAAGAGAAACACGCACGCAGTAAAAAATGCAGAAAAAAGGCTAGATGTTAACATTGATGAACTGCCAACATCACCACCTTTAACAACTGACAATCAGTTCAACACAGCAATGGACTGCATAAGAGCATTTGAATTAAAACAAATGTCCTACACATTTCAACAATGTTCAATATGCAACGAACGTCGTTTAGAGATGAAAATGGCATCAGATCAACTTTGTCATCGTTGTTATGCTGACAAAAACACAGTCAAATTTTTTTCTTCTGAAAATAACATGAATCCATTGCCAGTACCAAATGAGTTGCAAAACTTAACACTTGTTGAACAACAGCTCATTTGTCGAATAGCACCTGTGATACATATCCATATGCTGAAACATGGAGGCATAGCAGCAAATGGTCATTGTGTCACTTTTCCTCAAAATGTTAACGAACCTGCGCAAATACTCCCTAAACTTCCTGAAGAAATCAAAATGATACGTGTTCGCAAAACAGGAACAAATGACACTAGTAAAGAGTTTAATGTGCGTCGCTCTGTTGTAGAAAAGGCTCTTTACTGGTTAAAAAGCAACAATCCTGCCTATTCTGACATCATTATAAGTCAACATAGACTGAATGGCTTACCTGAAAATGCTCCAATACCAATTGATACAATAGAGACAAATCCTTTAGGAAGAAACCAAACCCATGATGAAGGGCCTGCTTTTCAGCAAGTAGATCCTGGTGAGGTAGACACCGATACAGTTTCAGGTGTTACACTTCCGGAGGAAAGTGTTGATATCAAGAAGCAAGTAGAAAATGTAGTGAAAGATGTTGTAGGTCCAGACCATGGGCCAGTTACTGCCGGGCGAAAATATGTATGTATTCCATGGCCCACTCGGGATGACTGTCCATTATCAGAGTTTACAACCAAATATTTTTTCACCCTTGCTTTTCCTTGCTTGTTCCCATATGGTTTAGCTGACTTTCACATAAACCGCCCAAGAACATGTACATCTATGTCAGAATGGGCTGAACATCTGATGTGGTATGAAGATGGTCGTTTTTCTCATCACCAGTACTTCAAGTTCATCGTACATAACATTATCATGCGAAAGCGAACATTGGAACAGAGCACATACATTGTAAAGCAACAGCTTGGAGACGACCAAATCTTACTTTCGGATCTTAAATAAAAAATAAAAAATGGTGACAACTCTATTGCGCAGAAAGTGCTCTATTTTGGAGCTTGCCTACGTGGTACATCCCAATACTGGGCTCAGAGAAACAGGGAACTTAGATCATTGATACAATTTCAAATCAATGAAGGCAAAGGTCTGCCATCATTTTTCACAACAGGGAGTTGCGCAGAGTATTATTTCAAAGCTCTGAGAAGATTACTTGAACTATACACTGTACAGACATCTGGTGTTGTAGTTGACCTGAGTAATCGCAATACACTGTTTTCTGTGCTACAAAAAAATACACACATTGTTTCACACTATTTTGACCTCCGAACCCAATCATACTTCAACACTGTCATGCATCCTGCCTTTGGTGTCGATACATACTGGTATAGACAGGAATTCGCCAAATCAAGGGGTATGATCCACTGGCATGGGCTATGCTGGCGCAGTGATCGTGAACCGCACAACTTGATACACCAGTCTATTCAAAAAGGTTTGACTGAAGACCAAACTGCAGAAGAACTGTCAAACTGGGCAAAATCTTCTTTTGGTATGACAGCATTGCACCCGGCAGGTTCTGACATTGATGGCAATCCCCGAAAAGATGTATGGCCACCACCAGAGGGAACTGCGCCTGCACCTCCTGAAGAACAAAACCCATTGATCAAACTGTTGATGGATGTGAGCCAAACCCAAGAGTCCATTCTGGAAGATCACCTCTTGATGACAAACAGAATCAACTTGCACAGGTGTTCTGACTACTGCTTAAAGTCACAACATGGCAAAAAGGTATGCAGGATGGAATTTGGAACACAGCAAAAACCAGGAAAGATGCTGAGAACATCACCGGCTATGGTTAAGGACAAAAATGGGTCCCTTAGATTAGAAATGAGTCGAGACCATCCAATGATGGTGCAACACTCCAAATACCACACCCAGGGTTGGAGGGCAAATGGAGATATATCCCTCATTTTGTCCAAAAGCCCCCCTGAAAATCCATCGGTCAATGAAATCATTGCAACAGAAAAGTATATTACGGGATATGCCTGTAAGGGAAATCAGCCCACAGGAGTAGTTGTTGACCTATTCAATGACATGGCAAATGCAGCAGATGAAAGTGCTGGTGCAAGTGCCAAAACCGTTTGTACCAAGCTTCTCATGAACACGGTTAAGCGTGACATTTCGAGTATGGAAGCTTCATATGAACTTCTATCTCTGCCACTTTATCGCTGCAGCCACCAATTTCAAACTATAAGTCTTTCAGGGTCAAGGGTTTTGGAGCGTACAGGACAAACTCTTACCAAGAGTACGCCGCTTGATAAGTATTTGGCCCGGCCAAAAGAGGACACATGTTCATGGTACGAGTTTGTATGCAAACATGGCAGAGTACCTGTGATCAGCGGAAGTTCAATTAGAGCTACTTGGCCACTCAACGAAGACTTTTGCAGATCTATGCTTTTGTTGCATAAACCAAACTGGCGAAAAATTTATGACGTTAAAGATGCAAATAGAACATGGGCAGAACTCATGCTTGATTTTCTACAAACCGAGCAGTGCCCAAATTTTGTCAAAGCTGATGTTGAGAGAGCAAAACGCCATGAACCCGCAGAACATGTCGAAGACGCGGAGCCGGATGATGATGACGATATGCAAGCCGAACAACCAGAATGGATGCAACTGTTACAGCCACATTGCGAGTACGAAGACTCAACTGCAGAGTTTAAATTTGATGATGGGGGACCAGATTATGACTGGAGCAGAACAAACAGGAGCTATCCTCAGGGATATGGTTTGAAATGGTTAGCCACACTTGACGAAGACCATGATGATTCTCCCAGTTTTCCTGAAATACAATTGCCTTCTATGAACAAAGATCAACGGTTTGCATTTAATCTGGTTATGACCACGCTTATTCAATACAAAGAAAGTCCATCATCTGTTGAGCCTCTTCGACTAATTGTCTCTGGTACAGCTGGTTCGGGAAAATCTTTTTTGATCAAATGCTTGGTACAGGCAACCCGAAAATTGTTCAACAACAATACAGTAGTACAAGTTCTATGCCCAACTGGAAACAGTGCAAACCTGATTTCAGGCAAAACTATCCACAGTTTTTTTAAACTGCCAACAAATTTTGAAGCTAGGAAGGAAATGTCCCCACCAGATGGAGTTAAGGGCAAAAACATTCAAGACAACTGTCAACATCTCATTGCTCTGTTAGTTGATGAAAGATCACTAGTAGGCAGTACAACCCTGGGGTGGATGGAGTTCATGTGTAGACATGGTATAAAACATGCTGCACAGCCATGGGGAGGATTGCCAGTCGTTATATTTCTTGGAGACGATGTGCAACTTCCCCCTGTTTGTGACTCCCCGGTGTATAATGTTGGGAAGAGCAAGATCCCCGCTGCAATACATGGGGCATTGGTATGGAAGGAGTTCACACAAGCAATAGAACTAAAAAACATTGTCCGTCAAAACAGCGACCAACAGCAGCTGAAGAAAGTTTTGATGTCACTAAGAGATTATAGTATGACCAAAGAGGACACACAATGGCTGCAATGTTTTCAGTGGGATAACTTGAAAGTCACTTATGGTGTAGAGTTATTGAAAGACATGACTGATAACGGGCTTTTTGTTTTTCCATCCCATACAGCAGAATGGGACCACAATAAAAGTCAACTACTGAAAGCAAACGAAACTGCCCCTATTGCACAAATTCTTGCAGTAAACACAGGTCCACATGCAAAGACTGCATCTAATGATAAAGCCGGTGGATTACTTAACACTCTACATCTATGCAGAGGCTGTAAAGTTATGCTGACAAGCAACCTCTGTGTTTCTTATGGTCTATTTAATGGTTCAATGGGCGAAGTCATTGACATTATTTACCTTGATGGCAGAACTCCGAAAGACTCCATACCAGATGTGGTTATGGTTGCGTTCCCAAAGTATACTGGGCCAATATTCATCAACAATGAACCAACTGTAGTACCAATAGTGCCAGTAGAAAGACATATTGACTGCTTTTGCCACGGCTGTAAACGACAGCAGATACCCTTGAGACTGGGTTGGGGCACAACAATACATCGCTGTCAGGGAATGACTATTGGCACTGGCGAAGCAAATAGATACATTGTTATTGACCCAGGAACAAAATCTTTCGAATCAAGAACTCCAGGAGCACTCTTCGTAGCACTGTCAAGAGCAAAATCTGCTGGTTCCATTGAAGCACCCCCAGATTTTGCCTGGAATCCAAATGTGCTGGTCAATGAGGACAGAATTTGCCATGTTGTCAATACACCAACAACACTTGCTAGGAAAAACGAGATTGGACGAATCAATAAATTAACAAAAGATACCAGGAGAGTATTTGCAAATCTTGACAACGATGTTGCTTTCGAATATTTCTTGTCAAAACTAGACGAAGAATCAATCATAATGGAAGAATAGATTCTAAACCAAGTTATTTACAAAAACTGGAAGTTGGTGGGTGGTATGTCAACCGCTAACCGATCTTCCAAATGTATCTACATATAACTTGTCATTATCTTTGTACTTTGACAGTTTTCGGAAAGCTCTCTATGCTGCATTTCATGTACTGCTTCTGGGTGATATTTATGAATACACTATCACTGTTTTCAAGTGCATGCTCTATTCCGTGGTCTGAAAACACAGTGGTCTAAAAATACACTGACGATATTTATCTTTCTTTCACTTAATTATGATTACCAACCTCCCAAGGCACACTATGGTATGTAGCAAAACCATTGGAAAATAGTTCAAATAATGTAAATATAAAAATAATTTGTAAATTTTTGCTAATTATGCGGTTTTCAACGAAGATAGTGAATGGTAATTTTACCATGAAACTTGTCTGCCATTCACTTACGGCGTTCAAAACCACATCAATAACAAAAAAGTGAGATCAGTATATAAATAGTTAATTACTAGAAAGTTGGTGGGTGGTATGTCAACCGCTAACCGATTTTCCAGATGTAGCTACATGTAACTGAATCATTATCTTTGTACAGTGGAAAATGACTATTCTGCGGTCTGAAAATACACTGACAATGTTTAAGTTTCTTGCAGTTATTTATCATTACCAACTTCCCAGGGCATGTTATTGTTGGTACTAACATTTATGGTACTAAATTATAATGTAATTTAATTTACTATGAAGCTTGTTTCACATTCACTACCGACATTCAAAACTGCATATAAATATGAAAAATGTGCAAATCAATAAAATGAATATTTAAATTTCAAACAAGCTATTACAATTTATTACCATTCAATAATAAGTTCAATCAGCTAAATGACATTTTGTATAAAAAATATAACTTAGTTTTAAAGCAGGTGGTGGTCAAACGAAACAAATACTTTTATCTTCTATTTAAGAACAATTTATAAAAAACAACAACATACGTTTACATTTAGTGTTTCGTCATTAACAAAACTGAAGTGATGTTTGGCCAGTTGACAATTTTTCATTCATTTAGGCTAGTGATTATAACGATGATAAATTATACTCCTATGTAAGACAGTGATTTTAATCAGGCACAAGTTCTGCTGCCTGAACTCAAACTCACAACTTACTGATCAGCATCTTAACCCTGACACACCATTATTGCTACTTGTAAACTAAATTACAAGTTATGACTCAAATTATAAAGTTGTATTCTATTTACAGATGAATCACGTCATACTGGCAACATACTCACGTGGAGCTGGCCTGGAAAAGTTTGTGAGCTCTTACAAACAATTTGAAAATTTTGAAACCCATACGTCTGTTATTCCAGGTGGCAAAATCAGTGGTATTATTTCAGTTGTAACTAGCACAATAAATAAAATTAAAAAAATAAATACACAAGCTACTATCTATGTTACAGTTGCTGCTGGGATTTGCAATCTTACCAAAAAAATTACCCATTCTGGTGGTACAGAAATTGCATATATTCCTGATGAGGGAAACAAAAACGTTCTTTTGACTCAAATAGAAACCCTATATAAGGACATGCAGGCAAAAAACATCAATTTCAAAGTTGCTCACATACCTCCAGTTTCACTGAAAAAATATGCAGAATATAACATTTCCAAACGAAAACTTTATCAATGTCTTTACACTTTCGATCAAAAACAAGAACAACAAATTAACTTAGAAAATGATATTGAAGAAATAAACAATCACATCTCCAAATTAAATGAAGTATACGCAAAACACTCCTTAAGGTGGGATAGAGATTTGTTCATCTTTAAAACAAAAAAGAGAGGCCGAAATGGGAAAAGTAAAAAAAAGGTTAAAAGTATGTCTTACAAAAACCTCTATGATGGTGTTCATGCAAATAATGAACTGAAGAACAAGTGGTACAATTTCATGTGCAAATCTATTGGCATGGAAATTTCAAATGACCTACAGATTTCACCTGAAAGTGACTCAGAGAGTGACAATGATGACTGGGATTTCAAAAGGTCATATAAAATGTATTAATTAAAAAACACCGGAACATTCAATAATTATTCTAATGCTAGATCTATAATGTAACACATCACTCCGTTGGCTAACATATCAAATTTGCGACCGTAAAATAGCCAATTTACCTTCTGCAAAGTATATGATGTCACATAACGTTGTACATAGTCATCGGACGCAAAGTCATCGGACGACATCAACAAAATGATGTTACCGATTAATTTGAGTTTTGATAGAAAAACAATTATGTATGTACGATTTTACTTAATATTTGTAGCATTTAAATGGAAAAGCATTAGAATTGGGATAGAATTGGGATAACC
Organism: Cyrtodaria siliqua; assembly: GCA_037043455.1. Lineage (NCBI taxonomy): Eukaryota > Metazoa > Mollusca > Bivalvia > Adapedonta > Hiatellidae > Cyrtodaria > Cyrtodaria siliqua. Next base: position 23,909 of record JAWPHD010010064.1, read on the forward strand.
ATGCTAAGGTTATCAATCTGGGATGGTATGTCTTTGGTCTGAAATTACGTGTTGTGGGGTAAATTAGTAGTTTTTTTACATTAGCATTGTCAAAACATAGTTTTGTATATAGCTACAATGTTCTGCTGTAAATACTGCATTTGCTACACAAAAATATTTAAGATGACACTTAATATCGAGGGGTCAGTGCAAAACTATGGTAACTACATATGAATAAGTCCTGAACCTTCGATATATACAACACTTAATTGCCCAAAAATACCACAACTAAACAAATAACTTAAATAACATATATTTTTTAATGAACTACAATATCATATTTACTACAGAACTGAGTATAATGAACCAAGTTCTCAAATGAAATGCATATTTATAGGCAACTTAGTGAAAAATGCATTTAGGGGTGCTTTATAATTATATGTACATTAATTATTCATATTGTAATTGAATTATTTTTTGACAAATAATGTTGAAAGGTGGGTGACATGACAGTCGCTAACTTTATGCAACAACAAATTGTCCAAAAACACCATGAACACAAATAACTTAAATAATATACACAGTATCACGTTTAATATGGATCTGGAATGTTCTCTAATTAAATACATATTTGAAGGCAACGTAATGAAAAATTTGGTTTGTTGGTACGGCAACTTAATGAAATACTGATTTATTGGTACCTACCCATAGTACCTTATTGGAACCTAGTACATGTACCTAATATATCCACGAAATATTCGTATTGCATCTCAATTTTATTTTTTTAAACAAATAATGTTGAACGGTGGGTGACGTGTCAGTCGCTATCTGTATACATTATTAAAAGTATAAATTGCCATAAATTACCATGACTAATGATAGGAACCTCAGTAACAAACCACTTCAATTAATTTAGTGCTTAAATATAAAATGCTACATCGATGGATTATGGAAATGGCAGAATGGAAACGGGAACAGGTAATCATTTATCAGTACAGTATGCTTATTGTTTTTATGAGTTGAAGACAATATAAGTTTCATGTTTTAAGGTTACATTGTTCATGTTGTAAATAATTGTCTACATTGCATTTTAGGGGTCTGGATTCTGGTCCTGGACCCAGTCCCTGGATGTCATTCTCATTTGCCAGATTCTTGCCTCTACCATTAAATTTACTGTTGTTAATTACCTCTAACACATTTCAGTGGAAACCACATCAAACCTCAGCCAACAGCCATGATACAGAATTACCAGGAGTGCTTCATAATTTGGATGAGTTCTACTATTTGGTGAGTCCAGTATCATGTATGATTGAGTTTGATACAGTTTACAGTTACAGTTTAATATTGTTCAGCTTGCAAAATTTCCAATAAATCGCTTTCCCCGTTCTTATAGGTAGTACCTATTTTCATATTATTATAGTAGTAGGTACAAAAGTGATTTACGGAAATTACCGAACCAGTCTCGCATTTTTTTACGGAAATATACGAGATTTTAATACGGGCAAAGCTCGACCTGCCGAAGGCAGGTCGGGCAAAGCCCGACTATAGGTTACACGTTTGTACATGTATGCATGGGAATGAATATGTTAAATACTCACTAACTAACGCTACTAATTTTCATTTTCGTAGTGCATCAAACATGAATTTTGTCTCCAAGATGGCAGACGACGCGGACGGCGCCATTTTGAAACTTCCGGTCGCATTTTTGACCAGCTTCCTGTCTCACGGTGAAGTCACGCAGACGTGATTAACAGTTGAAAGCCAAAAGTAACTTACCGGCGTTCCATTGTTAACAGAAATAATTAATTTTGAAGAATGCTTACATTTTTATGAAGTACCTAGGAGTTTTCTATATGTTTTTCAGTATTTCTAGGACTCTGAAGCGCTTCAATTTTGAAGCGTCTGTGATCGGTGTAGATCGTACGTTTCGCACGTCGTAATCGGTATAGGTCGTAAGATTCACACGTCGGAATGAAAGTTTCCACAGCGCGTTAGCGTTCTCTACGACGTGCGACTATTACAGGTCACTGGCCTTATTCTCCGCTATTTTTACGGAAAATACGAATTAAGTGACCTTGCTGTGTAATGTTTTCGTTTAATAAACAAACAAATTAACGCAGCTCTGTTGCATATTTCTTGTCAGCGTTTCTAAAATTCACATCGCAAAACCTCGAGAAAAAAAAAGTACTTATAATAAAGGGAGACTAATCTCTTTACTGGTTAAAAAGGACAGGTTCAAAACACGGCGAGATTTCCGGGTTCTCCATCGAATTTTAAATGGGTTCCAAGTAGGTGAGGTTTACTGCAATAAAATACATTTTTGAGACGGAATGAGTCGAATTTCGACCCCTTATAACAAAATATGATACCAGTAATTGTGATTAAGAAGAGTTTATTTTAGTAAATATGTGTTTCCAGTAAAGAGATCCTACATAAAATAAGGAAAATACATATGCTTACCTTAACAGAAAGTTAAAAAATTAACAATAATGTTTTAATAGGAAACAGGCACTGCCTAGATAACGGTCAAAGTACTTTGATACAATGAATGATTAATTTAATTTTGTATGGAATGGATGGGGACTGGAGTAAGAATTTGATAACAGGTAACAAAGATCAATTAAATATTCTCAATAACTCTAAACAGATAACAAAAAATAAATTTCACTAATAACAGTTTAAGATATGAAAATAAACTTGCCTCCCCATCCTCAACACCACCAGAGCCTTTTACTAGATACAGGTCATTTTTTCAAGGAAATTTGGAAAAGGCCTAGGCCTGCTGAATTTGGGGAAAATAAGCGCGAGACTGTCCAAATTGGGAAAAAAATAGCGTGATTTTCGTTGTTTTGAGAAAAGTTTTTTTAAGGGGAAACTTCATTAAAATGTAGTTTTAGGTAAAATATTGATTAGGTTTTACAACTGAGTTATTTTAACATACAAACTATGTAAAGTATGTCACTTAATTACCAAAAAAATAAATATATATACATACGTTGTTTTTTTTTAAATGGGAATTTTTTACCCCAAGGGAAAATAGAGGTTTTTGCAATTAGGAAGAGGCCGAATTTCGGCCCCTGTTAAATAGGTTAAAAGAGCCCTGAGGTCTGGAAAGGGGCATTTTGGCCTAGAATGTGGGAAAGATCCACGACTGGGAAATGACATTTTCACAGTTAACTGCATGATTTTCAAAGTAATTTGGTTGGGGAAGTGGCCTTATACGGACCGATGCGAAAAAGGGTTAAACGGCCATGACTACCTACTTACCATTACCTATGAGTCTCATTCATTAAACATAGAAAAAACATACTATGTATTTTGATGGGTATTTATGCCAACAAACAGAACCTTGATATATTTCAATTTTATGTATACACTTACATTCCGTTGGACATGCTAGAATAAATAATAAACATGTTGCTAGATTCTTTGAGATTATCTACAGTGGTTCGGTCAGAGAAGGCTCGGATTACAAATAAACATGTGTTCACCGTGACCGGACCATCTCCTTTAAAATGCTGCCGATATCTTTTATGAGAATAAAACAAATCTATTTTTTCCGAAAAATGTTCAGTTTGTTAGCCCCCTGAAAATTGAAATACACCGACTCACACAAAACTGCACCAGAAATGCTTGCGCATATTTTCTGTGTAAAGGAAAAGATCAAATAAAGTCTGCACTAAAATCTATCCGTATCTTATTGTTCTCAAGTTTAAAGTCTTATTACAGATACAAAATAAAACAAAAAGCTGGCCTTCCTACCCATTACTTATTGTTGCAGTAAACAAGGGTATTATTTTATTAGGCCTTACAAATAATTTACATACTTGTGCAAAGATCTATCTATACTTATTTTCTGACTTTAAGATCTGATCAAATTTATAGTTAGTTCTGACCCTTAAAATTAAATAGAGATGGCTAAAAAGTGTACATGCGATCGAATCAAGTTGCTTTGCCCGTTACATAGGTAGTGCCTATTTCATATTAGCGAGCGCAAGCGAGCTCCTATGGTATCATGCAGGCGAAAAGTAAACATACCATCCATCCTTTTGAAAAGTCTTGGGTCATTTACGGCAGTTTATGGGCGACTTCAACCGTAAAACAGCATATTTCGTTACGAAATTAACAAGATAAGCATTCGTAGAAATCATTAAGAATGGTGGTTTCCAAGCAGAATGAGTTGAAAAAACATTAAAAAACTTTCTCAAACCCATCCAAAAATGACAATGAAATTGCATTTTTACCTATGTCGCCAAAACGGCCATTAACCGGAAGCATAGCCCAAAGTGTTACCTTGCGCGTTGTTCATTGGCGAAAATTCGTCAACACGTTTCACAATATAATAAAAGTAGATTTCGTGTCGCAGAAATGTATATGTCTTGCTAACCGATTAGGATAAACAAATGATTTGGTTAAAAACTATTTTTCATTTGTTTATTTTCCCGTAAAACCATAAATGCAATCGGAATTCTTCGCAAATTTCCGTATTCGGTCGTCTACTATTGTAAGCCATTGACGGAAATCGACGAGGTTATTCCGTGTTCATTCGTGTCAAACCCGAACAATGTGGCAATTTCCGGAAATGTTACGGAAATTATAATACAATGACAAGACGTCATTGATTTACGTCATCATCGTATGTCGTCACATTATGACGTATGGTCTGTTAGTACAATGTGTGAGCAAGGTGCTTATTACCGATCCATCTTTCTTTTTCTTTCTTTCTTTCTTCCAATACTATTGACGTATTATACACATACATATGATTATCACAGTTTCGTTTCTGTGGATGAGTTTACCTGCAGGCTTTTTTATGATAACCACAGAAGTTCAGCGAGATTTTTAACCTGAATAGGGTATGTCTCTCCCTGCACAGGAGACCAACGGCTTTACGGAAGAATGACATACTTTCACAGTAACTTTAACTATCTTACACGAATAGTTCTAGATCTAAGGGAATGCGTTATCAATTCTCGAGACGTGAACCTCCGGGAGTCGAACCCCAGACTTCCATATCCAGAGGCAAGTAAGCTAGCCACTCTGTCATCGCATCTTTTTTTACCGCACAGTAACTTTATGGTCCATTATGAAAAAATATAACTACTAGTATTTAGAACAACACCAGGTCTAGAGTGACTAAACGATGGTAGGCCCAAGATGTTACTCACACTGACAGGGGTAGGAACAGCCTCCTTCCCGAGATCCCAATAATTTGACTGGCATGTTTAGGTAGGGGAAGTTCAAAAGGTATTTTTACCTTATGTTGCATATTTTGGGGCGCTTCGACCTTTTATCCAAAAATTGTTTTAATGAGTTGGGCAAACCGAAATTAAGACATTCTGAAACTATTGAGGCTAACTGAAGTTATATTTGAGATTTCTTATTTTTTTGCTGTCCCAGCAACACGGCAGATGTACACCCGAAAGAGGCTAATGCATGATGTAGACAGATAGATAGGAATTTACATACAAAAAGCCTCATCTGAACTGATGGCTGTAAAATATTTATTTTTTAACCGATTTTCCAAACTAAGGTGTTTTATTTACCACTAAAATTGCCAGTTCCAATTATATATAATGTATTTACATTTTGTTAAAATTACTCACTCACATAGCTGAAAAACCTTTAGCTTAAACAAACGCCCGATATAATAGCAAATTTGTCGGGTTTAGACTCCAACATAATGTACAGAATTTGTATTTTTTTATTTTTGGCTGGATTGCGTAGCAAATCCAGGCTTACAGTTTGGCGATTTCCATGTGTCTTTCCGTCTATCCGTCCGTCCGTCTACGAGTTTTGAAGTTTTCGTTAAAGTTTTTGTTTTTTCCTCATTTCTCAAAAATGAATTGTCGAAAAGCTTTGAAACTTGACACTTGTTCAACATCATTACAAATGTTATATGAAAATAACCCTAACTATGTCATGAATTTTCACTTAAAATGTTAAATTCGCAATCCGGCTTTCGCGCCACTATTGGTGCTCCAACCCCCTTTTTTTGTGTTACTTTTAACAAAGTTTGAGGTTTTCACTGGACCCCCATATAAATGAAACGTTCCTATGCCAGTGTACCTGTAACCGGTCATCCGGTTTGGTCTGATGCTACGGAGTAGGCCCTAGTTCAAATTTGAAGGTGATAAAAACTTTACCTGTCTTCTGCTTCAATCGATCTATGCTTTTCTGTGTCCTATCATTTCAATATTTTTGTTTTTCTACCACCGACAGAAACATAAGGGTCAAATAGGACACTCAGTTTCTTAAAATGTAGATGTAGAAACTAGTAAGTATCTTGAGCACAGCTAGTGCTAAACGTCAAGAAGAGTGAAACAAACCAACGTCTTTTCTACATAGCACTGATGAATTTGGTGCATTTTCAGAATATATTGATGAAAAACGTCGGACCCGGTGTCCTCCACCCCCAGACATACTCAACTAAATATTGAACTAATATTCCGAAAATGGACCACCATTTATTAAATGTCAAGTAGGAAACAACAAATTCCTATGTTTTGAAATCATTGTACTTTTCTCAAACATACATCATCATAATGATTAAACAATATTCAAATAAAAAAAACTTAAATCATATATATACATTTTTCGTATTGACATAACGTTGAAACCGTAATTACATGTTGTTCGTCAAAAAAGTATACGCTTGAATCACGGTTTATGTATATATAGCTTACATACACTGATGTAGTACTCAGCAGCTTTTATGACGGTTGGTGATTCAGCCAATGTCGATCCAGACTGGATCATGACTAGATAGCCGTTCGAAGTTCGTTCCATGCCATATCTGTCCTGTCTGGGAACGAATTGAAATTTGAACGAAGCATTGTGGTGTACTGGTTAGAGCGTCTGCCTTGCATTATTTTGTGGGTTCGAGTCTCCAGATACTCCAGAACCTGACGAGCAAATAATGGGTAGTGCTACGACTGATTGACCAGTGTCAGAATAATGTGACAGTGGGTATCATGTCTACTACGGTGTGGTATTCCATGTGGCAGCACTATAAAGAAACCATTGAGTTCGCTGCTTCAAGTAGACATATCATCACATCACACACACATAAAAGTCCAGACTCAATTGTGCCTATAATCGTCGGGTACGACGCCTGTCGTAGGCGGACGGATTATAATCCTTAGAAATACACACACACACACACACACACACACGAATTGAAATTTGTTGGGGGTGGGATGTCACGATTTATAAGACACGTACAGGTAGACTTGCACCAGACGTGTGAATCATGGCTCTTATGGTGGTATGTACCTACCATGGTATAGGTACTCGCCATAAGAGCTATGATTCTCGGATTCTCGCAGCTAGACTTGCACATACTGGTGCATACATACGCAGCGGCACAATCAAACATAAACTGTGCTCGCCCTATAGGTTTAACCTATTTCATATTATTTATATAGAGTGACTTCGATCACGAACCATAGTAGCCGTAGTATATGGTCAGATCGAATACACAATGGTTTAACCTGAATGACGTCATCAATCTACTATAGTCCAACCCACGGCAAGGGGATGGTAGTCTCTATCACCCAGCCGCATGCCCACCTTTTCTGAGCTCACTCCTAAGTGACGCAGATTGCGTACGTCTGGGTGACAGAGACGATTTCAGGTCGTTTCGGCACCAAACCGTTTCGGCACCTAGACGTTTCGGCACCAAACCATTTCGGACCTAGACGTTTCGGCCCCTAGACGTTTCGGCACCGTTATACATTTTTTTAATGTGGCCAATCACTATGAAATTATTAGTCATTTTAGTGTATTTTAAGGTAGTTAATTAAGGAGAAATTGTCTATAGATATAATCATGTAAATATATAGCACCGGTTTTTTTTTTAAATTGCCAATCACTATGAATTAATTAGTAATTATATCACATATATCAGTAAGGAATATTAAAATGGTAATATTAAAATGAATAACACATGTAACATATATTTTAATATAGTTTTTATTTTGCATCTCATTAATTTAATCTGAATAACAACAACAACAATTTAACTCCAGTAATTGTGTTACACCAAATATGTGTAGTTCATGTTTTTTCACTAAGCAAACTTCACACACAGTCAAGATGTTTAGTCCTCAACACTATCAATGGTATCCATAGGTGGCGCGTACATCCTTCCAATTTCTCGCAGGAATTCCGAAGTTGAAACTTACTTGGCCTCAAACTGTTCCCATAGCGTCGCCGTTCTTCCCTGCATGCGCTTGTATGCGACCCTCTGAAACCTGCAAAGTGCCTGCTCACAAACAAGCTGCACCTGCACGTCAGTTAGGTTAGCTTCTCTTCGCAGGAGTGGAACCAGCAGATAGAAGTGCAGCTGCGCTCGTCCAGCTTTCCCGTTCAGTCTCCTGTGCCACCCTGAAGTAGAAATTATTTTTTAAAGCTGTGCATGTATTCAGTATAAAAACAGGCGTGTAAAATAACTAATAACAATACATTGCAAACCAAAGCGTCTATTAAATAATGTATAAATTGAATATTGGGTAAAATTACCAAGTACGCATTGTATTATATATATAGAGGTTGCTATATTCTATGTTTGGACAATAAAATTTACATTTATTAAAAATTGTTGTAAGCATTTTATACTGTGTAGGTTGTTCGGGTAATGAAGTATACAATAATGTCAGTCTTAACTTCGACGTCGTTATTCGTACGGACTGATTGGTTGAACACAGACCACTGTCTGTAGGACCAGGTGGAATTCTTCATCCAGGTGCTATCCAGGTACTGAACCAGTCGCTGGAGTTCCAGTATAGTGGCCATCTAAGACAGGATGTCAAACGCTCCCTGTATGTGAGCTGGTGGCAGGAACGGTAGAGCCAGGATCTTCCTGATGTAGTCGTGGACGCCTTTCCTCTCGTTGTAGGTGGTTTTAAGACCCAGCGATGCGACCTTCCTCATCACGGCTTGTCCCCGATGGAAGGCACATCCCTTGATATCAGCGGCAGGATACACATCGTGAATAGCTCCCCAGGCAGCTGAAGAATAAAAATATGTGAATTTTTATATTTTAAACAATAAGTAGCAACTATTTCCTGTCAATACTGAAAGAAATCGACAGCGTCTATGAGATATCATTTCGTCTAATACTTATGTGTAATTTAAAACTAGATATACATAATGATATGCAAATACTCTTTACGTTTATTTCAGCTACGTGAGCTTACTTTGTTCAAATCCAAAACTACTCCTTCGAGCCGGTGGCCACCAAGAACTTCGTTCAGCTTGTTAAATACCTGAGGAAAAATAATTTCTGTTTACTTTTAAATATACAAACATGAAAATATAAACACATGAAAAAAAGCCGATGCAAATTTTAGGAAATTGTATTACTTATATTTAAAATAGTTGGAAGACTGTGTGTGTGTGTGTGTGTGTGTGTGTGTGTGAGTGTGTGTGTGAAAGAGAGAGAGAGAGAGATTACTTACGGCGACTTAATCAACCTTTTTCCTTGACATCAATACGAAGACAAGCGGTTCTTGCTTCATGCAGCCGTCCTTCTGGATGAACGCGTGGATTACTCGTAATTGTGTATTGCACATGCCAATCAGCAGATATTTCAGTACGTAAAACACATAGATGTTGGGCTTTATTAAATTAAAAATTGAAATTGATTTATATATACTCACGGTCAATGAAAACGCACCACAAATCAAAGTTAAATTTTAGGTATTTTAGATAAAATATTGGTTTTATTAAATGCACGTGCATTTCCGAGTTTCATCAGTTACATCGTACAAAGAAATAATTTCCCCAAAAACATTGAAAAACAGTGAAACCAATTGGAATTTATTCCGAGACAGATAAATTAGGTTGAATTTTAGTGGAACAGTTTTCTTTTCATGATTATCCATAGTAAACAGTTAGGTAACAAGATTCAATCATAAAAAAAAAAAGAAAATATTGATTCAAAAATATGACTAGGCGCTATTATAAATTATAATTAGATACTTACCTGTTTTGCCAGTTCGATGTTGTCAGCCACCACAATTGTCACATGTTACGGCATGCTGACGAGGACGGACCTCGCAGCTGCATGAAATACATAGAGCTCCAAGGCTGGAATTCATTTCAATAAATTTCACTTAAACACTTTTCAAAGTTCGCAGGAAAACATTTATCCAGATTCACAATTCTTATTATCTTTACATTGCATTAAAACGGTGAATAACATTAGCCTTTATAAGCCATTATAGGGATAAGCCATTATAGGGAGGAATAAAGCGACGTTAAACAATGAATGTGCGAGAATAAATGTACTCAATATATTTTTTTAATTTAGTTTAATTATGGTCACCTTTAAAAAAATCCCCATATTATTAACACCTTTATTTAAACATGTGGTTAATCCAAATAAGACGATTTTATTCATTGGTTTAATAATATGTTTTATAGCCTGCAAATCATTAGTGTTTTTTTGTTGTGATTTTCGGACAATCTCTTTGATCAACTAATCGAAGGTGGAAAGCCGAACTGAATAAATATCTTCTTTATATCGTTTGTTTTATTTTTAATAATTGTGCCTTCCTTGCTAAACTTACATTAAATATGTATATTTAAAAAAATATTGCCGATAATAATGAATAAAAAGTTGTTTAATTAGTTTGAATAGCATTTATTTATAATATTGAACATTCTTCATTTAGTCATCCTTGATTCATCTTGACTAAAGCTGAAATAACAAAGTAATAAGTTGTTTATTTATATATATATATTATTTTTAAATGATATCATAATAACAAATACTTAAATCAACAGTATTAAAAAGGGTGCCGAAACGTCTAGGGTAAAAAATAAAATAGGTGCCGAAATGGTTTGGTGCCGAAACGTCTAGGGGCCGAAACGTCTAGGTGCCGAAACGGTTTGGTGCCGAAACGACCTGATACCACAGAGACTAAGGGGATGGTTGCTCTGGTTCAAACATGGCGGACAAAAATAAACTTTCACAAATTTGAAACTAACTTTGTTGTATCTTCGCCATTTATAGACGTTTGACTTGAGTTATAAATGTGTTATTTGTATGTAGTCAGTTACTCGATACATGTATGCAATTGCAACAACAATTAACTGTTTACAGCGAATTATTTGAGAAATTGAGTTGCCGGTGTCGAGGTAAAAAACGTATGGTTTAAATGCACCATGTATCGGCATAGTCTAAAACCTGGGATGGAATGGAATGAGCCTTTGATAACAATCGCATTCCATTCCATTCTAGTATAAAGTTCCCATTCCATAATTTAGTCTGTGACACATGTACTGAGTATAGGATAAAATATGGAATGAATCTGGAAGAAAATTGGAATGAAAACATGTGAAATATGCTTAGGCTATCAGGAAAGCATGGGAACACAATGTAATATATCTGACATGTTCTAACCTATTGGTATTATAACCTCTAACCACACACACACAGACTGGCACACGCAGACTATCACACACGCACACACGCGCGCGCACACACACACACCAACATTGACATAATTATGTACATGGCAGATACATGTACACAAACTAACAAAGACAGTGCACAATATGATAGCATTTTAGTGTAGTAATACTCAATTGGGTGTATGTCAATAGGTACTACTGTCTCGCCGCAGAGCGATAGCGGTAGGTTTGGCTTCACATGCAATCGTTCTGAGTTCAAACCCCGCTGAGTGCACTAGTTTTTCCTCGTCCGTAGCATGGTCGGTAGAATTGCCTTTGATGAATGCATAGCATTAAATCTTTTAATTCAATACAGACAAAGGGCGGAGCTTTACCATACTATAACGTCCGATAAATTAATGGAAGAGCACCATACAACACACAAAAAAAAAAGAGTCTGTCACAGCTTATTAATGCCTAACAAGTTCGTTTTCTATGTTTAGCGTCACTAAAAAAAACATTTTTGACATTCGTATGGAAACCATCGGAAACGTATTTCCACGTCGACGACAACGCAAAACAAGTTATAAAATGACCAGAGAAATGAACAACTTGATCAACTACATCAATTCCTAATTGGAATAAACAAAAATCTTACTACATGAGTATCATTATAACTTGTTTTGTTGTTTGAATATGGTGTCGGTTGAAAAACGTCCAAATAATGATGAACAATACAGCTGTTTTTTTACGATGGCCCATTTGTACGGTGTTCCGTAAGGGCCATCGTACCATCGCGCATCGACCTTTACAAGTCGATGCGCGATGGTACGATGGCGATGGTACGATGACGATTGTACGATGGCGATGACGCGATGGTCATCGCCATCGTACCATCGCGCATCGACTTTAAACGCGATGGTACGATGACGCGATGGTACGATGGCGATGACGCGTCATCGTACCATCGCCATTGTACCATCGTGCCATCGCCATCGTACCATCGCGCATCGACTTGTAATGGAACTTCGTACATTTGGCTCACATTAACTTCATTTCTATTTCTTCACTTCCGAATTTCGCATTCCGGATTCCGAATTCCGCATTTATAAGTAGGTAGTAAATAAGTAGTACGAGTAAAATACTACTACTACTACTACTTCTACTATATATACTACTACTACTACTACTACTACTACTACTACTACAACCACAATAATAGTAATGATAATGATAATGAAAATAATAATAATAATAATGATAATGATAATAGTATTAATAATAATGTATGCGTGCACGTGCATGTATGTGCTTTGTGAAATGACAGTGTTAAAGATGCAGTTACTTCTCACATTTTATATTTAATAATAGTGTAATATAAAGACGTTTGAATATTGCCATTGACCACGAATGTTGTATTTTTTATAATATAAAATCCATAACCTTAAATTAAATTCTATATACAGAGGATTTTACTTACATGAGTACTCATTCATTATTGAATTTATTAAACGAATTGGCAAAATGATATAATGCCAGGCTATTGCCGAGCATAATATCATTTTTGCTAACGAGTTTAATAAATTCAATAATGAACAAGAACGAATGTTAGATTCTATTTATCATAACACACATATCGACTTTTATTGCATTTTGCCTGTCGTTTTGACACGCGAAACCGACATAAACTGTGGGAATTGGATCATAGTCATTATCGATATTTTTGTGACAACGCATACTACGCTTATTTGCATGCTTATAAAACTAGTAGTATATCGAAAATATAAAATGGTGTTATTCCACTCCCACACCGTAAGTTATGTGATAAAATCGGAATATCCCTGTTGATCCTTTGTAAACGTATACACTATATAGTATTATATGCCATAAATATACACAAGCTCCAATTTGAGTATCTGTTGATCCTTGGCACACTATAAAGTTCAATATAAAATATAAGGGCGCAGTCGGCTTATTTTGACTGCTATTTTAGTACACATTGAAATCTGAAGACACAATTAAATTAGGTACGGCACACGGAACTTTAATACAACTCACCCCTCCCACCCCATCCTCTTCAGTTTTTATTGCGTTTTTCGCATTTTTTCGATTTTTATTTTTTCGGACATTGACAACTAATTGTACGCACTTGCATAGGTGCGTAAGCCTAGTCACGCGCCTGCTCTCTTAAAATATAATTGGTACGAATAAACTGTAATCTTATATCCGAAAGTTCATACGCGGATCCAGGATTTTACCTCGAGGGGGAGCATAAGTTTTCACAATAACAAGAAAACTACAACACATGTTTCTTTTCATTTTTTTCAGGATGATGTATCTAGAGGGTGTCCAGGGGGAGGTCCAGAGTCGGTCCAAACTTTACAAACCTTAATATTTTATGTAATTTATAAAATCTCAGTCCGGCCCTTCACACGGCCTTCCCTCTGGATCCGCTAGTGATCCACTCTGAATTTATACTCCGACCTGGATCCGCTAGTGGTATACACCACCCACACACATACCAATAAAATATTTCCTGACTTCTGAATTCCGAATTCCGAATTCCGCATTCCACATTCCGAATTCCGCATTCCATAATAATGTGTTTTTTTTCATATTTGCACTAAATCTCAGATTTTATATTGAAGTTTATAGTATGTTTATACAAAGGATTAACAGATACTCTCCCCGTGCACATGTGGTTGCCGGTGTAGAATACAACCACTGCAAATCCCGCTAGAGGCAGAGGGGTAGGAAACCCCTTCATGTTCATTTTGTCATTTATATCATGCTCATTCAATGTCTTCATGATGACACCGCGTATGCAAACGTGGAAACGTGGCTCCATCGTAAATGGAGTGTTTACTATAGAATTTGCAGAAACTCTGCAGTTCAGCAGATTAGAAGGTTCGAGGCCCATTCTCCATATTTTATCTGAATTTAAATGGAGGATGAGCCTGGCATGTTCATCCCTGTTAGGCGCCATATAACCTTTCATGTGTTGGTGCGCCGTAAAACCCAATTCAATTAACAGATACTCGAGTAGGAGTTTGTGTATATTTATAGGGTATAAGAGTAGGAGTTTGTGTATATTTATAGGGTATAATAGTATAACGTTATACGTTTATGGTGTATTTATACAAAGGATGCACGGATACTCAGCTTATAGGGAATTTAATTTAAAATATGTGGTTTATATAAAAATACAACGATCGTGGTCATTGGCAATATTCATACACTTTTATATTACATGATTATTAAATATAAAATGTGAGAAGTAATTGCATCTTTAACAGTAACATTGTGATTTCACAACACGCATACATGCACATGCACGCATATATTATTATTATTATTATTATGATTATTATGGTCTAACTCTAGCAAACAATAAACAATAGCTCTTTTTCTTATCATTTTGACTGGTCATTTATGCCTATAAACTATATTATTATTATTATCTTACTACCTACTTCTAAATGCGGAATACGGAATTAGGAATGAGGATTGGGAATGCGGAATGCGGAAGTCAAGAAATAGAAGTGAAATAAACGTGGGCCAAATGGGCCATCGTAGTTTTTTTCCTTTCGACTGTTCGTTTCTTTGTTCTTGCCTGGTAGGTAGGTTTCGAGAAAGCAACGTTGTTTTTCTCAGTATATTTGTTTTGAAGTATGACTACATCAGCCAGAGGAGAAATGTTTATTTACAGTATATTTTTTTATTTGTTATGCAGGATGACTCTTTCAACCAGAGGAGAAATGTTTGTTTTCATTAGATGTGTTATGTAGGATGACCCGCTAAAGATAGAAAAAACTCGGTATGGCCTTATTTAAAAACCTCGATGGGCTTAGCCCATCTCGGTGTTGTATGAAAGTCAGTTGGTAACCAACTCGCTGAGACTAGACTCTATATAGACTATTACATATTTGTTCATGTGCCTATATTCAATTGGTAACCAACTCGCTGAGACTAGACTCTATATATCACACATTTGTTCATGTGCCTGTATTTTTTTCAAGTTTTAGTTGTTAATTTTAGACTGACGTATATTTATATGATAAAGTAAACACATTCCAGGTTTTACTCTATGCCGCGTAAAACTATAGTTTAACTAGAGTAAGTTCGCATTACTCCTTTACTAGACATGCGCAGATCAACGACCATAGTTAAACTATAGTTAGTGATCGAAGTCCCTCATAGTAGTAGGTACAAAAGCAATTTAATGTATTGGTCCGGAAATCGTGTACGGAAATAGACGAGGTTTACCGAACGTTTACGGGTTTCTTGAAGGTTTACATGTAAACCTCCTAGGTGTATCGAATGTATAGTTCCTACAATAAAAGTAATCCCTCCTTTTTCGAAGAAAATGGGCATTTATAAGTAGGGGGAAACTGCCCATTTCTTTTCGATTTTGTGGTTATATGTATAAGAAGCGTATTAATAGGTTTTACTGGATCACTGATGAACATTTTCGAAATTTCGACTCTATGCTTACACTTTGTGAGCAATGAAAACAGTCGATCAATAAAAACAGCTGTACCCTTGACCTGTTTAGTAAACAAACAAGAACTTTCTTACATGTCTTGTGACCCCACGTTTTCTGGTGATTTTTCAAGTGGAAAAATAGTTTTCTATATGAACATTACACTGCTGCATTATTCATACTTGAGTTGAATCTGATTGCAGATTGGGCGCATCAGACAGTCGTGGCGCAGTCGGTAGCGTGAAGGATTTGTAACCGGAGTCCCCGGGTTCAATCCTCTGTGGTGCGACTGAGTTTTTTCCGTGTGTTCTTGGGCAGTGAAGTCTCTTCTTACTTCACTGTCTTGGGCAAGACACTTTCCCTTAGCCTCGTCCGTCGGATGGGAATGGGGGCGGAGTCCCTCCAGTTGGGAAAAATATAGTCGTAAACGCCAAAATTGGGGAAAAAATAGATCTATTCTGAGAAATTTTATAGTGGAATATAATTCTATTTAGAAATTTCTGCGTGTGTCATATTTATGTGTTTTAAAAACTAAAAAAAAACTTTGGGAATTTTTTCTATGTAATTGGGGAAAGAAACATACTAATAACTATTTTGCATTTGTGAATGGTGCCGATATTCGGCCCCCCAAAAAGGAACACTGGAGCCGTAAACCGGGCGGTCCCGTGTATCGTCTATCCTCTGAGAACGTTAAAGAACCATAGGAATCTATTCCATTATAAGAGTAGGGCACGGTTCCCGGATTCCTATGTATCCTTCCCTTCTCTCTGGGGCGGCTGTAATTGACCTATGCTGTATCAGGGAGTACGTTATAACATAACGTCAGGGAGTACGTTATAACATAACATAACGTACTCCCTGGCTGTATTGATTAGCCGTTAAACAACATTCAATTCAATTGTTATCATGTGAATGGATGTATTGCTTATTGGCAGCAATACCCATGCAATATATGAAAACAATTATAATGTTTTTGTTGTTCTAGCTAGCGTCTTATGGTTTTAATGGTCAGCAAGCTCCGTTACACTTAAGTAGACGAATACTATGGTATGTCAGGCCATTCCCCAGTGGAATCAACATAAAGGTCGATCACTGTTACTAAACCACAGACCTAATAACAAATAGATTGGACACTACGAAAATTATCTAAATTTCACGTGGCACAGTGCGAAAATTTCACAAATTATTTCCCAACTTTAAACACACATATTATGAAGAGTTTTATGGATACAAGTTTCATTCATGCCAAATACCATCACAATTTTAATTTTCTTTCCAATGATAGTATTTTCCTTTCTCTTACATTTAGAGCAAAAAAGGAGTTTGACGGAAATTTGACTATGTCAAAACCTTGACTTTTAAGAGAAAAGCGAAAAATGATGACATTTTTAACTTTAAACATCATTTTATACGATTTCTTACTTTCAAAATAAACATAAATTATTATACTACAATTTTGCTATTCACTATGAATCGTTTGAATGTATTCTCATCAAAATCAGTGAATAATTGAGAGAGGAGATAGAAGGAAAAGTTAGATGCCACGTGATATTTTGGTTACTTCATTGGTCAATATGTCTGTGTACTAAACATAGAAAAATGGGTTCCGGTCAATAACTTTAGTAAGGAATGATATATTGGCCTGAAAAATTATGTGTACGTAGCTTATATGAAAATCAAGTTTGGGATTGCATTTGGGGTCAAGGTCAACTTTATGGTAGGTAGCTTATATGGAATGTAAGCTTTGGATTGCATATGCAAAACTACCCTCTTCAAAAAAATCATTCGCATAGAACTGTCCACATATATAACGTTTACGTTATATCTTTTCCTTGTTATCACTATTTTGTCTGTCGTCAGACTTCGTCCGTCGCTGTTGTCTTCCGTCGTCATCGTAAACATTTAAACAACATCTCTGAAACCACTTGGCGAAATTTCATAACACTTCACAGGAACGATTTCTGGGTGCTTATCTCTCAATGTTATTCAAAATCTGGCAATCAACTCAGAACTCGGGTTTTCATGCCAACAGAATGAAAATATAGGAAATAGGTATATAGTCCTGCAGTTTTATATTCCAGAAAAGTCTATTATAAATCCTTACTAAACATAATAATGCTGAAGCGACCTTCTACCAAGATTGTTCCAAGTCGATACGTCAAAGAACAACGCCGCTAGGGCGGTGCGTACTTTCAATATATGGCTATAATAATATAGAAAACTTTAACATCTCGTCTAAAACCAATTGCCAGATGTCGACGTAATTTTATAGAAATGGTGATTTGGTAACCATTTGCCAATATTGTTCAAACCGGGTTGATTCACTAAAAACTTTGACCGCCAGGGACGAGACTTATTTTTCCTATATGGCTATTTTCCTATATGGCTATATAGAAAACACTTTTAAAAAATTAATAATTTTCTCGTGTTAAGCCACTAGTCAGATTTTAAAAAGGCTATACAGAAATCCAAGGCCATAGACCAGATCTTCACAATAATGGCAATACAAAGACTATACAGAAATCCAAGGACAATCACATAAACCAGATCTACACAATAATGGTATTAAGAACGACTAATTATTTTGAATATTTAATACTTAAATATTTTGACATCATGTTTTACCACCATTAGCACTACCAATGCGTTTGCAAAAGAAATTACATCTGCAATGGGCGAAAAAAAATAATTTTTTTTTATATTATGTCCTTCAAATTAAAGAAGTTTATATCTTTAAGCGGACTTCGATTCATTTATGTGTTTTATCAGTACAATTCATGTTTTCATATAAAGGGAAGGTACCGGTAACTCTCAAAAAATGTAACAATTTAATTCAAAATCCAAGTTCAAAAACATAAACATGATAGAGGCCAAGCCAAGAAACATGTTTCCTATATATAACTCTATGTAAACTTTGGGTTATCGTGGCGGCCATTTTGAATATTTGACGACAACGAAAAACACAAACTTGATAGAGGCCAACAACAGGAACATGCATATGATATTTAACTAGAATGGAATAAGTGGTAATATGTCGTTTGATAAATGTCCTTAAATTTGACCTAAGTTTACTGCCATGGTGGCCATCATGGATGACTGGAGGCCCCAAAAACGCAAATCTAATGGGGACTAACCCAAAGATCATTGTGCTTTAGTTTCATCAAAATCTTTCAGGCGGTTTCAGAGAAGATGTAATTTTTAACCTTTTCCTATGTAACTCTATGTAAATTTTGGGTCGCCGTGGCGGCCATTTTGATTAATCGATGATAACGAAAAACACAAACTTAATAGAGGCCAACCCAAGGAACATGTATATGATATTTCAGTAGAATGGAATAAGTGGTTTCGGAGGAGATGTCGTTTGAAATTTCCTTAAATTTGACCTAGTTTTAGCCATGGCGGCCATCTTGGATGACTGGCGGCTGCGAAAAACACAAATCTGAGAGGGACTATCCCAAATATCATTGTGCTTAAGTTTCATCAAAATCTTTCAGGCGGTTTCAGAGAAGATGTAATTTTTAACCTTTTCCTATATAACTCTTATGTAAACTTTGGGTCGCCGTGGTGGCCATTTTGATTATTTGACGATAACGAAAAACACAAACTTGATAGAGGCCAACCCAAGGAACATGTATATGATATTTCACAAGAATGGAATAAGTGGTTTCGGAGGAGATGTCGTTTCAAATTTCCTTAAATTTGACCTAGTTTTAGCCATGTTGGCCATCTTGGATGACTGGCGCCTGCGAAAAACACAAATCTGAGAGGGGCCCTCCCAAGTAACATTGTGATGAAGTTCATCAAAATTCTTCAAGCGGTTTCAGAGGAGATGTCGATTTTATAAAATTGCTAACAGACAGACGGACGACGGACGAAAAGTGATCGCATAAGCGGCAGTAGAGCTAAAAACAAGAAATATCACTGTAAGTGATAAATGCCCCCGAATGAGTGTTTAAATGTGTGTTAAAAAATAAGATAAATAATTATTTGTGACTGAATATTTTTTTTTAAAATAAATTCTATTAAATTGTATGATCATTCCTACCACAGACCATCTCGGGCTTCCTACCTTGATCCCCCAACCAAAGGAACCCCTTCTCACTCTTGACATCCACTGGGTATTGACAGCTAAGCGAACAGTCACGATCAGTCACCGGGAAGTAGCAAAATAAATTCAGTACGCAACCAGAAGACGCCTGGGTTTATGAGATGGACACAGGGCTTCCTTTCTTTTTAATGACCTGTTTTGTCTAGTTAGTGCAAAATACATCAAGCGGGATCAGTTGGTTATGCTGGTGGTGGCCATCTTGAATTTCTGGCCGACCTGAAATTTTGCTAGGTTCAACAACATATCAAGAGCAACATCCTGTGAAATTCCATGAAAATTCGTTGTCTAGTAGTTTCAGAGTTGTCGCTACAAGTTTTAACTACATAACTCTATGTAAACAAAGATGGCCGTTTGCAGTCATCTTGAATTTTCGGCCATCCTGAAATTTTGCTAGGACCAACTAGATATCAAGAGCAACATTCCTGTGAAGTTTCATGAAAATCCGTAAAGTAGTTTCAGAGGAGTAGTCGCTACAAGTTTTTACTATATAACAAACAAATGTTTAATGTCGAATCAAAATGATTTTCAACAAGGACCAACATCATGTCATGCTGATCATTTTAGAAAAAGTCCCATATCAATATCACTTATAGTTTTCATGAAGTAGTCGCTACAAACTTGTTTTTTAACTTGCATTTCTGGCCAACCTGATATTTTGCTAGGATCAATTAGACATCAAGAGCAACATTCCTGTGAAGCTTGATGAAAATCCGTCAAGTACTTTCAGAGGAGTAGTCGCTACAAGTTTTTTTTATATAACTCTATGTAAACAAAGATGGCCATTGGCAGCCATGTTTAATGTCGAATCAAAATAATTTTCGACAAGGACCAACATCATGTCATGCTGATCATTTTAGAAAAAGTCCCATATCAATATCATTTACAGTTTTCAAGAAGTAGTCACTACAAACATAGATCTACATACATATATATCCATGCTACAAACTATTTTTTTTAAAAATCTATTTTTAACTTTTGCAGCCACCTTGGATTCATCAACATGAATTTTTTCTAGGATCAACTGGACTTCATGGGCAACATTTCTGTAAAGTTTTATGAAAATCCATTTATTAGTTTCAGAGGAGTAGTCGCTACAAACAAAACTTTACGGACAGACGGATGACGGACACCGCACCACGGCATAAGCTCTGCTGATATTTGATCAGTAGAGCTAAAAATTAGTGGAGTGTAACCTTATGAAGTCTTACAATTAGTGGAGTGCAACCGTATATGTTTTCATCAAGTATGTTCACATCATACCAAAATGGAAAAGCAAATATGCAACCATGCAACCATTACCTGCTAAATAACTCGAAAGTGATTATTATATATATATATATATAGCCCCCACGAAACCTTGTTTGGCGGGGGTATAACTATGCCCCCACAAAACCTTGTTTGGCAGGGGTATAACTATGCCCCACAAAACCTTGTTTGGCAGGGGTATAACTATGCCCCACAAAACCTTGTTTGGCAGGGGTATAACTATGCCCCACAAAACCTTGTTTGGCGGGGGTATAACTATGCCCCCACAAAACCTTGTTTGGCGGGGGTATAACTATGCCCCCACAAAACCTTGTTTGGCGGGGGTATAACTATGCCCCCACAAAACCTTGTTTGGCGGGGGTATAACTATGCCCCACAAAACCTTGTTTGGCGGGGGTATAACTATGCCCCACAAAACCTTGTTTGGCGGGGGTATAACTATGCCCCCACAAAACCTTGTTTGGCGGGGGTATAACTATGCCCCACAAAACCTTGTTTGGCGGGGGTATAACTATGCCCCCACAAAACCTTGTTTGGCGGGGGTATAACTATGCCCCACAAAACCTTGTTTGGCGGGGGTATAACTATGCCCCCACGAAACCTTGTTTGGCGGGGGTATAACTATGTGGAGTCTTACGTAAAAATTATTGGAGTCTAACCTTATGAGCTCTTAACATTCGTAGTGTGTACCTTTATGAGGTTTTCATTATATATTTTCTCATCATAAAAAAAAAAAGAGAATGAAAATATGAAACCATTGTATGTTAAAGAACAGGACAAGAAATTTAAAACTAATTAAAACTTAGAGGAATCGTGTGTAAAAATTAGTGGAGTAATCAGAAGACGCCTGGGTTTATGAGATGGACACAGGTCTTCCTTTCTTTTTAATGACCTTTTTTGTCTAGTTTGTGCAAAATACATCAAGCGGGATCAGTTGGTTATGCTGGTGGCGACCTTATGAAGTCTGTATAGTTAGTGGAATGTAACCTTATGCGGTTTTCATAATGCATTTTCACAAAATACCAAAAAGGAAAAGCAAATATGCAACAATGCAATCATTTTTTGTTAAATAATGCAAAGGGACGTGACGAGATGGGACACGACACAACGTAAATTAGTGGATTGTAACCTTTTGAGGTCTTAACATTAGTATTGTGAAAAAGAACATACGCAACCATATTCTGTTAAATAACAGAACACACTTAAAAACCTAATGGAATCGTGTGTAAAAATTAGTGGAGAGTAACCTTATGACGTCTGTGTAATTAGTGGAACCTTATGTGGTTTTCATAATGTGTTTTCACAAAATACCAGAAAGAAAGCAAATATGCAACCATGCAACCATTTTGTTAAATAATGCAAGACGGGACGCGACACAACGTTTTGTATTTTTTCAAGTTTTCAAGTTGGAAGATTAATTTCATAATCGAACCAGTTGTACACTTAATCAAAGCCATGATCGGGAAACAAACATGTAACACTTTTGAATAATAAGTATTGATAAGTACTAATGAATAAGACTAATAATATTACAACTGTTACGATTATACTTTTATTAGAAATTACAATAAGAGTTTCAGTTTCAGGTTTATGCAGGCTCAAACATATGTACAGTTTCATACCTGTTAACATTTAAATGGACAAAATTAAGCCTTCACACTGTAAAAATAAAATAATACAATATAATTAATACATCACGGGGAATAAGGTTTTAAAAATGTATTTCTCATGACTTGCAGAAATAACGCTTCACCTGTAATTTCTTACACGAAATACGGGTGTTGGAAATGAAGCAATACAACGTCTATTTGATAATTAATTTCCTTCTTTATTACTGTAATATGTTAATAGTACCATACATTATGAAATAAAACAAAAAATTCTGAACTATTAAGGCATTTTTATCCTTTAAATATGTGTGAAACTGAACCGGGAATTGCCAAAACCAGTCAAATTATTGAGAAAATTATTGAGAAAAAATACCAATATTCAACACTTAACTACTTTTTTCTCAACATCTTTTTTTGTGATTATGGACAAATGAATACATATATAAGGCATATATATATCATTAAAACATCAAAAAACATCAACACACTCATCACATTCAGTGTTTTTTTTATGCCTAATTTGGGGCCATTATTCGGCCCCATTCACAATGCCAAAAAGTATACTTTTTTCACAATTATATCCAAAAAATTCACAATCTGAAATTTATTTTTTTTAATTTTTTTTAGGGTAAATACAGACCAGTAGGGATACTAGTCTTAATATACGCTGGTGTTAAAACTAGTCTGTATTTACCAAAAACAAAACTTAAAACCAAGGGATGTTAAACTGTGAAATTAAAAGTGAGAAAAGTTTCTTTTTCTTTTGTTATAATATTTCACAATTTTCACAATTTCGAGAAAAATGCCGCTATTTTTCACAATGGCACAGGCACAGGCTGCATTCACAAAATGCATAAAAAAAACACTGACATTTGCCATCCCTTTTCAACCGGGTTTTAACCGGAAAGTAACCGGGAAATCGACAGGGGAATAATATCACTCCATAAGATGGAATTTCAGTGACCAGAAATAAGACATACCAATACATTCAGGTAGGTGATAAACTTGGTCTTTATTCTTGCATGGTGTTCAACCAAGTTTACTGTTAAAATTAAGGTATCTACAGTGTGATTCTTTTAAAACCCTGCATATTTCATGCACATTCATGCAAATTGTTTCAATATATGTATCTTTCAAAATCCAAATCTTGAAAATTATTGTCTTTTTACTCTGCCAAAGATTTTTATTTTACTATAGAAGGATAAAAACCGAGTAATACAAATTTTATCACCTACAGAAAATGAGATAAAATCTCAACATCTCTGCATTAGAAAATTATGAATAGCGATTTTAAATCGTCTGTTCTGATCGCATGAACACATTTTAAAACTTTCAAGCATTTATACAACTGGGTACTAGGATTTTGTTAAAAACTTTGAATTAGAGCAGCTTTCGATTCTAAAATATAAAAATATTTTGACATCATGTTTTACTACCATTAGCACTACCAATGCGTTTGCAAAAGAAATTACATCTGCATTGAATGGGTGAACATTTTATGTTTTTTTTTATATTATGTCCTACCAAATTTAAGAAGTTTATATCTTTAAGCGGACTTTGATTCATTTATGTGTTTTATCAGTACAATTCATGTTTTCATATAACGGGAAGGTACCGGTAACTCTCAAAAGATGTAACAATTTAAACAAGAGGTCAATGACCTTGAAGCTCTACTGATTGATTTTGATTTCAGGAAGTAGTCGCTACAGACTTGTTTTTTGAAAAATTATTTTTAGCCGTGGCGGCCATCTTGAATTTCCGGCCGACCTGAAATTTTGCTAGGATCAATGAGACATCAAGAGCAACATTCCTGTGAAGTTTCATGAAAATCCGTCAAGTAGTTTCAGAGGAGTAGTCGCTACAAGTTTTCATTATATAACTCTATGTAAACAAAGATGGCCACTGGCAGCCATGTTTAACGTCGAATCAAAACGATTTTCGACAAGGACCGACATCATGTCATGCTGATCATTTTAGAAAAAGTCCCAGATCAATATCACTTATAGTTTTCAAGAAGTAGTCGCTACAAACTTGTTTTTTAAAAACCTATTTTTAGATCTGGTGGCCATCTGGGATTTCACATCAACATGAATTTTTGCTAGGATCAACTAGACTTCATGGGCAACATTTCTGTAAAGTTTCATGAAAATCCATTCAGTAGTTTCAGAGGAGTAGTCGCTACAAAAAAGTTCACGGACAGACGGACGGACGGACGACGGACGCCGCACCACGGCATAAGCTCTGCTGATCTCTGATCAGTCGAGCTAACAAAAAATAAATATTTTATAAACTATTAGTCAAGACAAAATACTTATCACACAACTATTCTGAAATACACGTAATCTAAGAAAACTATTTAAGATACGAAAGTGAGTAATTAGGAATTTTGTTCAATATATATAAACAGAATTATTCAGAATAATCTTCACCTTGCCATTGTCAAAACTGCCTTGTTTGATCACAAATATGGTTGAAGTTTCTGAAATAGAAATATACATAATAACTATTAGTGGCTAGTGCTATAACTGAAGTAGACCAATAGACCCAAACTACACTTGACAATATCCTTCATACTTGTTTTTTGGAAAAGAGGTGTTACATTTCAACAGAGCCTGTGCTGTTATGCTGAAATCCATCCAGGTATTCAGAAGAACTAGTCCAGACAAAGTGTCTTAAAACCTTGAAGGGCCAAAATTCTGCTAAAAACCATTCAACCATAACATGAAGACAACATGTTTGTTGAATATGAATACAACCTCACAAAGCATGGTGTGGTTTATTGGACATGAACACATACCTCGAATTGTGTGGTGGGTTGTAAATGAAAACATACTCTGTAAATGAGCACATCCGCACAACGCATGGTGTGGTTTGTTGGATATGAACACATAACCCATGTAGAATTGTGCAGTGTGGTGTAACTGAAAACATATTCCCCTATCATTGTGTAGTGTGGTGTAAATGAAAACATATTCCTCTAGCATTGTGTAGTGTGGTGTAAATGAACACATAGCCACCTAGCATTGTGTAGTGTGGTGTAAATGAACACATAGCCACCAAGCATTGTGTGGTGTGGTGTAAATGAACACATAGCCACCTAGCATTGTGTAGTGTGGTGTAAATGAACACATAGCCACCAAGCATTGTGTGGTGTGGTGTAAATGAACACATAACCACCTAGCATTGTGTAGTGTGGTGTAAATGAACACATAGCCACCAAGCATTGTGTGGTGTGGTGTAAATGAACACATACTCACCTAGCATTATGTAGTGTGGTGTAAATGAAAACATATTCCTCTAGCATTGTGTAGTGTGGTGTAAATGAAAACATATTCCTCTAGCATTGTGTAGTGTGGTGTAAATGAAAACATATTCCTCTAGCATTGTGTAGTGTGGTGTAAATGAAAACATATTCCTCTAGCATTATGTAGTGTGGTGTAAATGAACACATAGACACCTAGCATTATGTAGTGTGGTGTAAATGAAAACATATTCCTCTAGCATTGTGTAGTGTGGTGTAAATGAACACATACTCACCTAGCATTGTGTAGTGTGGTGTAAATGAAAACATATTCCTCTAGCATTGTGTAGTGCGGTGTAACTGAAAACATATTCCACTAGTATTGTGTGGTTAGGTGTAAATGAAAACACGTATGGAATGCCACGGCTGTCTTATGATGATTATTGATCTTTATGTTCACTACATATGCCTTTATGTGCTCTGCTCTGATGAAAACATTATAACATCATTATCCTTGCCAACCCTTCCTCCTGGACAAATAACATTTTAAAAAGAAAAAAGATTAATGCTACTCACACTCCTTAGAAAAACTTTAGTGTCCGGGGA
Source organism: Cyrtodaria siliqua (assembly GCA_037043455.1). Taxonomy (NCBI): domain Eukaryota; kingdom Metazoa; phylum Mollusca; class Bivalvia; order Adapedonta; family Hiatellidae; genus Cyrtodaria; species Cyrtodaria siliqua. The sequence continues at coordinate 50,602 of JAWPHD010010064.1, forward strand.
GGGGTGGGGATGGGGGGGGGGAGTGGGTATGGGGATAGGGGGGAGGGGGGAGTGGGTATGGGGATATTTTGATATTTTAGTTGTCCAGGGTGGGTTGGTCAGAGACAATATTAGTCTAAGGGGTAGCATACAAGGCAGTGGGTATTTTGATATTTTACTTGTTTATTATTTGATTCATATCTTTCGAATAGAAAACAATTGATAAAGGTAAACAAAATCCGAGATGCTTAAAGTTACTTCAGGTGTTCCTCAGGGATCAATACTAGGTCCATTTCTATTGTTATTGTACATTAATGACATTGCATTCGCATCTACCTCTGGAAGTACAGATATTTATGCAGATGATACTACAGTATAAGAATCTGATTATAACATTTTGGATGTATAAAATAGTCTTCAAGATCGTTTGAATATTATAAATAAGTGGTGTATTTTAAATATGTCATTACATCCAGCGAAAACTAAATGCATGGACATAGGAACAAATCACAAGCTCAAACGTGGATATATTGTTGATAGTTTATATATAGAAAATGTCGCAGTTCAAAAGGTCCTGGGAGTTTATGTTGACAGAACTTTGTCTTGGAATGTACAAATAGTCAAAATGTGTTCCAAACTCAATTCTAAAATTGTCTTATTGAAACATATATCTTAATATTTAACATATGATATGAAAATTATGTTTTATAATGCCAACATCATGTCTACATTTGATTATTGCTGTACTGTGTGGGGTAAAAGCAAAAAAGAAAGAAGATAAAATACATAAAATTCAGAAAAGAACTTCTAGAATAATATTAAACAAACCCTTTCGAACTAATTCTAAGGATATGTTCATTGAACTTCAGTGGCTTTTTTTTCATAACTGATGTCATTATCATACAGGTGTTTTGACATATAAGTCAATAAACAACCTAGCTCCTAATTACATAACCTAGCTCCTAATTACATATCACAACTTTCGACATTCTCATGTAATACTAGGTATAATCTGCGATCAGTTACACGAAATAATCTGGTTACCCAAAAAACGCAAACTATAAATACATGAAAGACACATTTAGCGACTTTGGTCGACACGTTTGGAACAATATACCGGTCGACATACGTTCTCTTTCTACTATCCAGTCATTTAAATATAATTATAAAAAGTGTTTGTTGCAAAATGCACATTGATAGGAATGATACTAAAGTCAATATATATAAAAAATTTTGCTTGAACATATACATTATGTAAGACTATTACGATTTCTTCTATATTCAAATATAATTGAGTGTTTGTCGAAGATTGAATGTTAACTTTTATTTTTAGTTTATTTGTTAAAAATCACTAAATGTTTGTTAAATTATGTACAGAAGGCCGCATTGAAAATATGATGTTTATTTCTTGATACGAGTGGGGTTCAATATATTCTGTCACTGGTATTCGGAACTAACAGATACTGGAAATATAAAAAAACTTCTTATTAGAATCCTTCAAAGTATTCCCCCTGAACAGATACACACTTTCGGAATCGCGATATCCATGACGTAAATGCAGCAAAGTAGTCTCCCCTTGGTATACTGTTGAGATACTGAACTATTCCGGCACCAAGGGCACTTCTGGAAGCACAGCGTCTACCAGAGAGGTTTTTCTTCAGCAAAGGGAATAGGAAAAAGTCACAGGGACTAACTTAAGGTCGGGAGAATAAGGTGGGTGTTCAAGCTGTACCACTTTTTCTTGCTCCAAGAAAGACTGCACAATTTTAGCTTTGTGAGCTGAGGCATTGTCATGACTCGGCTGGATGCCATTCAAAACTTTACTTGGGCATTTTTTCTTGTAATTATTTTTGACTGCTTTGAGAACTTTGTCCTTGTAAAATTTGGCTGTGATGGTTTTTCCCTGTTTGCATGGAATTCGTACCACAGGGCCACTGGAAATAAAGAAAATTGCAAACAAAACCTTTTTAGCACTTTTTGTTTGTTTTGCAATAACCGGTCTTGCCTTATTTGTTCCTGTCAAACCCAACCATTGTTTATTGTTTATCCTCCGCTGGGGCTCAAAATAGTACACCCACGTTTCATCTCCAGTGAGCAATTCAGAAATTTTTCTAGGATGACAATTTTCATATTTTTCAAGAAGATTTTTAGCACATTTTAAACGTTTGACCTTTTAATTTCAAACAGTTGGTCAAAATGTGATGAGTTGTGCCTTCTGAGATGCCAAGACTATTAGCTATCTTAGAAATTGTATACCGCCCATCTTCGTCTACCATGGCCTTCACAGCATCAATGTTCTCCTTTGTTGCTGCAACAACAGGCCTGCCAGGATGGTTACGGTCTTTAATGCTAAGTTTACCCCCTTTAAATGTCTTAAATGCCCAACGAAAGACCGTTCTCAATGTCACGGCAGAACTGCCATGTACACGGCATAGTTCAGCATAAATCTCTTTTGCAGGTACTTTTAAAGCAACCTGGCTTTAATGTACGCCCTAATTTAAATTTTTCTTCACTTTTCATGATAGCATTGAAATATAGCCACTATACAGGAGCGCGCATAATTATTGATTGAATTGGATTTTATAGTCGCACCAACAGCTAAGGTCATATGGCGAATTTCCAGCTTCCATTGGTGGAAGAAGACCCCAGGTGCCCCTCCGGGCAATTTTCGTGCACGGGCGGGCACCTGGGTAGAACCCTCGACGTTCCGCAAGCCAGCTGGGTAGCTTCCTCACATAAACGCGCATAATTAACAAGAGGTCAATGACCTTGAAGCTCTACTGATTGATTTTGATTTCAGGAAGTAGTCGCTACAGACTTGTTTTTTGAAAATCTATTTTTAACCGTGGCGGCCATCTTGAATTTCCGGCCGACCTGAAATTTTGCTAAGATCAATAAGACATTAAGAGCAACATTCCTGTGAAGTTTCATGAAAATCCGTCAGGTAGTTTCAAAGAAGTAGTCGCTACAAGTTTTCATTATATAACTCTATGTAAACAAAGCAGCCATGTTTAAGGTCAAATCAAAACGATTTTCGACAAGGACCAACATCATGTCATACTGATCATTTTAGAAAAAGTCCCATATCAATATCTCTTATTGTTTTGAAGAAGTAGTCGCTACAAACTTATTTATTTTAAATCTATTTTTAGCTGTGGCGGCCATCTTGAATTTCCGGCCGACCTGAAATTTTTCTAGGATCAACTAGACATCAAGAGCAACATTCCTGTGAAGTTTAATGAACATCCGTCAAGTAGTTTCAGAGGAGTAATCGCTACAAGTTTTTACTATATAACTCTATGTAACCAAAGATGGCCACTGGCAGCCATGTTTAACGTCGAATCAAAATAATTTTCCACAAGGATCTACATCATGTCATGCTGATCATTTTAGAAAAAGTCCCATATCAATATCACTTATAGTTTTCAAGAAGTAGTCGCTACAAACTTATTTTTTAAAAATCTATTTTTAGCTGTGACGGCCATCTTGAATTTCCGGCCGACCTGAAATTTTGACAGGATCAATTAGACATCAAGAGCAACATTCCTGTAAAGTTTCATGACAATCCGCCAAGTAGTTTCAGAGGAGTAGTCGCTACAAGTTTTTACTATATAACTCTATGTAAACAAAGATGGCCGCTGGCAGCCATGTTTAACGTTGAATCAAAACGATTTTTGACTAGGATCAACATCATGTAATGCTGATCATTTTAGAAAAAGTCCCATATCAATATCACTTATAGTTTTCAAGAAGTAGTCGCTACAAACTTATTTTTTAAAAATCTATTTTTAGCTGCGACGGCCATCTTGAATTTCCGGCCGACCTGAAATTTTTCTAGGATCAATTAGACATCAAGAGCAACATTCCTGTAAAGTTTCATGACAATCCCCCAAGTAGTTTCAGAGAAGTAGTCGCTACAAGTTTTTACTATATAACTCTATGTAAACAAAGATGGCCGCTGGCAGCCATGTTTAACGTTGAATCAAAACGATTTTTGACTAGGATCAACATCATGTCATGCTGATCATTTTAGAAAAAGTCCCATATCAATATCACTTATAGTTTTCAAGAAGAAGTCGCTACAAACTTGTATTTTAAAACTCTATTTTTATCTTTGGCGGCCATCTTGGATTTCACATCAACATGAATTTTTGCTAGGATCAACTAGACTTTATGGGCAACATTTCTGTAAAGTTTCATGAATATCCATCCAGTAGTTTCAGCTGTGAAGTCGCTACAAATAAAAGTTTACGGACAGACAGACGGACAGACGGACAGACGAGACGGACAGACGGACGGACGGACGGACGGACGACGGACGCCGCACCACGGCATAAGCTCTGCTGATCTCTGATCAGTAGAGCTAAAAAATGGATATCTCCGTCAATTGTTATCGGATTAAACCGCTATTTTGCATGTACGTATAGTTAGTGAAATCGCCTTGTGGGGGAGTTTGATTATTTTAGTTGTCCAGTGGGGGCTGGGGAGGGGTCAAATGAATGTTTTATTCAGAAACAAATCACAGTTGTTTTTCCACAAGGTGGTTGGAGAGACATTGTCCAGGTTGGTGTTTTATTTGGTATTAAAAACCATTCTACAGAGGTGGAGTTGGATATCTTCTGGAATAGCCCAATAATGCCCATATTCTGCCATTTTCGGCAAAGACCGGCATCCTCCGCCAAAAATCATTGGACATTTCCGTACAATTTTCACCACAACCATCATAACGAAATAATCACTGAAAACAAAGACACGTGCACCACATATAAAACTGACTGATCTTTTGACCCCCACTGAGGGCCCCTGGGCTCGGAGCCAAAAACAAATGTTGCTGCCATCAAACGCCATCATCATGGTGAACCCTAAGTTTGGTTGAATTCCGTTCAGTGGATTAGGAGGAGATGTGGTAATGGACGGACGGACGAACGGAGGCAATTTAAATAATACCCTTTTTTTTCTTCAAAAATGTGGGTATAATGAACCGAACATAAAGCGCTTTGTACCACTGAATATAAAGTTTAAACCACTGCACATAATTGATTTTCGATTGTGTATATTGAAACATCAACCGCATATAATCGCTTTTAGAACCACCGAGATCTGAATATAATGACGAACAATCTGCATATAACTAGAACTATCACTGAAGGTAATGAATACCCCCGCTCAAATTCTAAGTCAAACAAAGGGCCATACTTCTTTAATAAATTAGACAATCAACAATGGGTGATGTAGAGGGACATAAGGTCATCAGTTGTTATGTGTAAATGAAGATGGAAAACAACACATCTGAAACTGTTTGAGGAATGCAAGTAATAACAAGAGTTGCGCGCAACATGGTGTCTCACCTAAAGTGACATGTCCATCATACATGTTTCAAGCGGTCAAACACAACACTGTTGTCAGCATTCCGTAGGTTAGCATTCATTGTTTTCCTTAACACATCTTCATCTTACCACAAGGAACGTCGTTATCCATGACCAATAACTCTGACTTTTATTTTGGCAGAGTTAAACAGCCTTGAAAGCTCGTATTAGAAGTAATATGGTAAACAATCATGAATGTTTCCCACTTATCAGTATTGAAGGAACACTGTCCATAAATTAAAATATTTAGAGACACCCCAGAGAGAGAGGAAGGATACACAGGAATCTGGAAACATGCCCTACTCTTACTATTCATATGGTTCCTTAATGTGCTCTGACATTAATTATCGCTTAACCATTTATTCTTTTAATGAATCAGTAGAAAGATTTTTTATTTGTTTAGTAACATATTTATTTCCAGAATCTTTACACGTTTTGGATATAGAAAAATGAAAAGTCCACTAAAATACATATACCGTCTGAAGAAGATATCATTGGAATATTCAGTATTGTAGTTGTGTAATGTCGTAAACATAATTATGTATGTATATTGTGCTTTATAATCTCAAAGTTACAGTGTCCCTTTAAACAGAGAAATTCTTTTTGATTTAGATAAATATATTAAAAACAACAACTTGAAATTGATCTTAAATTTGGTTGTTGTGTATTAAATATTTGTCAACATATAGGTTATTTTGACTTGCTATATAACTGATGCAATTATCCAGTTCGTCAACTTGTACTGTTTCACAAAATGAAATTTCAATCTATGGGTATCATGTTTTATCAAGAAATGTCAGCCGAATTAATGTGATGTTGCTGCTGGCATTGCAATAGCAATTAACACTGGCTATAACAAAACCATGACAAATTTAGATTCAGCTTCAAAAATACATCAGAAACATATACTCCATATTGGGATTGGGCTACCTCAAAGGGTAAAAAATTGAACATTGAAGTGCCAATTTTCTTAAAATAGCTCATAACAAGAAAGTTCCAATTTTGTGAGGTGCTCTTAAAAAAAAAGTTTTTTTTTTTCGGATTTGTGTCAGTATGTTAAAATTTTAGGCACGGACACTCATTTACATTTCGAACACATACTAATATAAAAAGAATCATGTGTTGTGTCCCTGAGCAAGACACTTTATATGCATTGCTTAGTACTGGTTCTACCTAGGAAGACATTGAGAGTGATTCTTACAATCCATGTAAAATAAATAAGTTTAAACTAATATGAAAAGAGTTATTGCAAATGAATTTGGTGGTCTGTACAATACAATAGTAATTATATTTGACAGTTTAATCTTCATTTCTGTGATAAACTTTTACTGGAGTATCAAATTACCTATCTGCAGTAGCCGACATAAAGTTCAAAGTAATTATGTTCCTGTCAAACCTTATAAAACTCACATTGGAATGTGCAGAGATTGAAATGTGTATGTATTTAAAACAGAAGCGAAATATAGTTTATGGCTGGCCAAGAACAATGTCCAGTGGCAGTGAGTTTAGATATGAAATCTGGTACTCCACAATTTTATATTGCTCAACATAGTCAAATTTGAAATTTGGAGATGTTACATGTATTGTGAAATTTGGAGACGGTATATGTATTTAAGAGACAATTGACCTTGACACAGGGTCATTTGGAGGCTGAAAGTTATTGGAATAAGAACAATGACCAGCGATGTTATATATGAAATTTGAACAATTCCCTATAGGACAAAAAAAGTAAAATAATCTAACGCACATGTTAACACAGTTTTTGAAGACGGTACATGTATTTAAGTGGCATTGACTCCAACCCATGGTCAGTTGGAGAGCTGGAAGTTATTGGCATTAAAAAGGACAATGACAAGGAGGTTATATATGAAATTTGAACACTCTGCTCCAAAGAAAAAAAAGTTATAAAAATTTAACGCACTTTAACACCTTTTTTTTGGAGACGGTACATGTATTTAAGAGACCACTGACCTTGACACAGGGTAAGATGGAGGTTGAAATTCACTGGAATAAGAAGGACAATGATAAGGAGTTTATATAAGAAATTTGAACACTCTACTCCAAAGAACAAAAAAGTTATAAGAATTTAACGCAAACCTTAACCGTAATCTTAACCAAAACCTTAACAAAAACCTTAACCCAAATCTTAACAACGGTACATATTGTATTATAACTTTCTTGTCCTAGGGAGTAGAATGTTCAAATTTCATATATAACCTCTTTGTCACTGTCTTTCCTAATGCCAATAACTTCCAGCCCTCCAACTGACCATGGGTCGGAGGCAATGCCACTTAAATACATGTACCGTCACGCAAATTATAACGCAAAATACTGACGGTACTTTTATTTAAGTCAAAATGACTCAGTCCCATGGTCAGTTGGAGGGCTGGAAGTTATTGGCATTAGGAAAGACAATGACCGGAAGGTTATATATGAAATTTAAACATTCTACTGCCATGGACAAGAAAATTATTATACAATATGTTGACGCGTCGAGCCTGCCAACATCAGCGGCGGCTATGTCTCGCGTTTTTTCAAAAGGCGAGTCAAAAATATTTTTAGTGACGGGGCGTGACACGACAAACATGAGTTACGCGACAAGACAAACATGTGTTACGCGAAGTGACGGGATGTTACGGACAACTTGATTCCTATATAGCCTCCACTTCACTTTGTGAAAGCGGGGATATAAGACACATGAACTGTATATAAGGGAAAATGCACTGCATATAATAATAAAGTCACTGCCTATATTGAGATGTGAACTGCGTATAATGTCAATGTATTGCATACGAGGGTCATTCAAAAAGTTCTGTCACAGGGTAAATAGAAAAAATATAACCTGATTTCTTATAACTTCAATTTATTGCAACCCCTCAAAGTATTCCCCCTTGACAGAAATACACCTTTTTAATTGGGAGATCCATGATCTAAATGCTTCGAAGTAGTCTCCCCTTTAAGACTAATAAATGGCACTACCAAGTGCACTTCTGGAGTTATATTTTCGACCAGATAACATTTTCTTCAATCTGGGAAACAGAAAGAAGTCACATGGACTTAAATCCGGAGAATAAGCTGGATGCTCTAACACGTCGACTCTCTCTTGGTGCAAAAAGTCTAGAACTTCATGGCTTCTGTGGGACGACGCCTTGTCATGCAACAGATGTACTCCCCGCAAACCTCTGCTCGGATGCCTTATTTGGTAGAATTTCTTTACTTTCTAAAGTGCAATATTCTTGTAGAATCTACCTGTAACTGTCTTGTCACTTGGAGATGCCATTTGTCCCACAGAACCACTTGAATTAAAGAATATGCTGTATAAAACCTTTTTGGCGCTTTTAAGTCTTTTTGCGACCACAGGACATCCTTGACCTTTTCCCCTTCACTGCTTATTGTCAGCCCTTCTTTGTGGCTCGAAGAAGTACACCCAGTTCTCATCTCCAGTTAGCAAGTCAGAAAGTACTCGCTCATCACAATTTCTGTAAATTTTTAGAAGTTTCCTGGCACATTTGAGCCGATTGCCTTTTTCTCTGAAGTCAAAATATGGGGGACCCACAGCGCACAAATCTTCTTTAACTTCGAACAGTGGGTTAAAGTGTACTGAACACTCCCTGTTGAAATGCCAACAAAATTACTTCTCAGAAACTGTATATCTACCATCTTCTTCAACTAATGTCCTTACAGCAGCTATCTTATCTCTGGTGATAGAAATTATTGGTCTTCCAGTACGAGTATATGTCCCTAGCATTGTGGGGTGTGGTGTAAATGAACCCTAGCATTGTGTGGTGTGGTGTGGTGTAAATGAAGACATACTTCCCTATAATTGTTTGGTTAATGGTAAAAGACACATACTCCCTAGTATTGTGTGGTCAGTGGTTAAAGACACATACTCCCCTATCATTGTGTGGTTAGTGGTAAAAGACACATACTCCCCTAGCATTGTGTGGTTAATGGTAAAAGACACATACTCCCTAGTATTGTGTGGTCAGTGGTTAAAGACACATACTCCCCTATCATTGTGTGCTGTGGTGTAAATGAACACATATGCTTCTAGCATTGTGTGGTGTGGTGTAAATGCCTAGCATTTTGTGATGTGGTGTAAATGAACACATACTCTCCTAGCAGTGTGTGGTGTGGTGTAAATGCCTAGCATTTTGTGATGTGGTGTAAATGAACTCATACTCCTATGGCATTGTGTGGTAAGGTGCAAATGAACACATACTTCCCTAGACTTGTGTGGTGTGGAGTAAATGAACACATACTCCCCTAGCAATGTGTGGTGGTGTAAATGTAAACATTGTGTGGTAAAGTGTAAAACAACACATAATCCCCTAGCAGTGTCTGGTGTTGTGTAAATGAACACACTCCCTAGCATTGTGTAATGTGGTGTAAATGAACACATATTCCCCTAGCATTGTGTGGTGAGGTGTGGGGTATATGAAAATATACCTAGCACTGTGTGGTGTGGTGTAAATGAACACATTCTCCCCTAGCAGTGTGTGGTGTTAATGAAAACCTGCTCTCTTGGTATTGTGTGGTAAGGTGTAAATGAGCACACACCTATCATTGTGTGGTGGGGTGTGAATGAACACCTGACCCACCTGGCATTGTGTTGTGTGGTTTAAATGAACATACTCCCTTAGCATTGTGTGATAAGGTGTAAATAACACATACTCACTAGCATTGTGTGGTTTGGTGTAAATGAACACATACTCCCTAGCATTGTGTCACTGTGGTGTGAATGAACACATACTCCCTAGAATTGTTTGGTGTGGTGTAAATGAACTCATACTCCCTAGAATTGTGTCACTGTGGTGTGAATGAACACATACTCCCTAGCATTGTGTGGTTTGTTGTAAATGAACACATACTCCCTAGAATTGTGTGGTGTGGTGTAAATGAACTCATACTCCCTAGCATTGTGTCACTGTGGTGTGAATGAACACATACTCCCTAGCATTGTGTGCTTTGTTGTAAATGAACACATACTCCCTAGAATTATGTGGTGTGGTGTAAATGAACTCATACTCCCTAGCATTGTGTCACTGTGGTGTGAATGAACACATACTCCCTAGCATTGTGTGCTTTGTTGTAAATGAACACATACTCCCTAGAATTGTGTGGTGTGGTGTAAATGAACTCATACTCCCTAGAATTGTGTCACTGTGGTGTGAATGAACACATACTCCCTAGCATTGTGTGCTTTGTTGTAAATGAACACATACTCCCTAGAATTGTGTGGTGTGGTGTAAATGAACTCATACTCCCTAGCATTGTGTCACTGTGGTGTGAATGAACACATACTCCCTAGCATTGTATGGTGTGGTGTAAATGAACTCATACTCCCTAGAATTGTGTCACTGTGGTGTGAATGAACACATACTCCCTAGAATTGTGAGGTGTGGTGTAAATGAACTCATACTCCCTAGAATTGTGTCACTGTGGTGTGAATGAACACATACTCCCTAGCATTGTGTGCTTTGTTGTAAATGAATACATACTCCCTAGAATTGTGTGGTGTGGTGTAAATGAACTCATACTCCCTAGAATTGTGTCACTGTGGTGTGAATGAACACATACTCCCTAGCATTGTGTGCTTTGTTGTAAATGAACACATACTCCCTAGAATTGTGTGGTGTGGTGTAAATGAACTCATACTCCCTAGCATTGTGTCACTGTGGTGTGAATGAACACATACTCCCTAGCATTGTGTGCTTTGTTGTAAATGAACACATACTCCCTAGAATTGTGTGGTGTGGTGTAAATGAACTCATACTCCCTAGAATTGTGTCACTGTGGTGTGAATGAACACATACTCCCTAGCATTGTGTGCTTTGTTGTAAATGAATACATACTCCCTAGAATTGTGTGGTTTGGTGTAAATGAACACATACTCCCTAGCATTGTGTGCTTTGTTGTAAATGAATACATACTCCCTAGAATTGTGTGGTTTGGTGTAAATGAACACATACACCCTAGCATTGTGTGCTTTGTTGTAAATGAATACATACTCCCTAGAATTGTGTGGTTTGTTGTAAATGAACACATACTCCCTAGAATTGTGTGGTGTGGTGTAAATGAACTCATACTCCCTAGAATTGTGTCACTGTGGTGTGAACGAACACATACTCCCTAGCATTGTGTGGTTTGTTGTAAATGAATACATACTCCCTAGAATTGTGTGGTGTGGTGTAAATGAACTCATACTCCCTAGCATTGTGTGCTTTGTTGTAAATGAATACATACTCCCTAGAATTGTGTGGTTTGGTGTAAATGAACACATACTCCCTAGAATTGTGTGGTTTGGTGTAAATGAACACATACTCCCTAGCATTGTGTGCTTTGTTGTAAATGAACACATACTCCCTAGAATTGTGTGGTGTGGTGTAAATGAACTCATACTCCCTAGAATTGTGTCACTGTGGTGTGAATGAACACATACTCCCTAGCATTGTGTGGTTTGGTGTAAATGAACACATACTCCCTAGAATTGTGTGGTGTGGTGTAAATGAACTCATACTCCCTAGAATTGTGTGGTGTGGTGTAAATAAACACATACTCCCTAGAATTGTGTGGTGTGGTGTAAATGAACTCATACTCCCTAGAATTGTGTCACTGTGGTGTGAATGAACACATACTCACTAGAATTGTGTGGTGTGGTGTAAATGAACTCATACTCCCTAGCATTGTGTGCTTTGTTGTAAATGAACACATACTCCCTAGAATTGTGTGGTGTGGTGTAAATGAACTCATACTCCCTAGCATTGTGTGCTTTGTTGTAAATGAACACATACTCCCTAGAATTGTGTAGTGTGGTGTAAATGAACTCATACTCCCTAGCATTGTGTGCTTTGTTGTAAATGAACACATACTCCCTAGAATTGTGTGGTGTGGTGTAAATGAACTCATACTCCCTAGCATTGTGTGCTTTGTTGTAAATGAACACATACTCCCTAGAATTGTGTGGTGTGGTGTAAATGAACTCATACTCCCTAGCATTGTGTGCTTTGTTGTAAATGAACACATACTCCCTAGAATTGTGTGGTGTGGTGTAAATGAACTCATACTCCCTAGCATTGTGTGCTTTGTTGTAAATGAACACATACTCCCTAGCATTGTGTAGTGTGGTGTAAATGAACTCATACTCCCTAGCATTGTGTGCTTTGTTGTAAATGAACACATACTCCCTAGAATTGTGTGGTGTGGTGTAAATGAACTCATACTCCCTAGCATTGTGTGCTTTGTTGTAAATGAACACATACTCCCTAGCATTGTGTAGTGTGGTGTAAATGAACTCATACTCCCTAGCATTGTGTGCTTTGTTGTAAATGAACACATACTCCCTAGAATTGTGTGGTGTGGTGTAAATGAACTCATACTCCCTAGCATTGTGTGCTTTGTTGTAAATGAACACATACTCCCTAGAATTGTGTGGTGTGGTGTAAATGAACTCATACTCCCTAGCATTGTGTGCTTTGTTGTAAATGAACACATACTCCCTAGAATTGTGTGGTGTGGTGTAAATGAACACATACTCCCTAGCATTGTGTCACTGTGGTGTGAATGAACACATACTCACTAGAATTGTGTCACTGTGGTGTGAATGAACACATACTCCCTAGCATTGTGTGGTGTGGTGTAAATGAACTCATACTCCCTAGAATTGTGTGGTGTGGTGTAAATGAACACATACTCCCTAGCATTGTGTGCTTTGTTGTAAATGAACACATACTCCCTAGAATTGTGTGGTGTGGTGTAAATGAACACATACTCCCTAGCATTGTGTCACTGTGGTGTGAATGAACACATACTCACTAGAATTGTGTCACTGTGGTGTGAATGAACACATACTCCCTTGCATTGTGTGGTGTGGTGTAAATGAACTCATACTCCCTAGAATTGTGTGGTGTGGTGTAAATGAACACATACTCCCTAGCATTGTGTGCTTTGTTGTAAATGAACTCATACTCCCTAGCATTGTGTCACTGTGGTGTAAATGAACACATACTCCCTAGCATTGTGTGCTTTGTTGTAAATGAACACATACTCCCTAGAATTGTGTGGTGTGGTGTAAATGAACTCATACTCCCTAGCATTGTGTGCTTTGTTGTAAATGAACACATACTCCCTATAATTGTGTGGTGTGGTGTAAATGAACACATACTCTCTAGAATTGTGTCACTGTGGTGTGAATGAACACATACTCCCTAGCATTGTGTCACTGTGGTGTAAATGAACACATACTCCCTAGCATTGTGTGCTTTGTTGTAAATGAACACATACTCCCTAGAATTGTGTCGTGTGGTGTAAATGAACACATACTCCCTAGAATTGTGTCACTGTGGTGTGAATGAACACATACTCCCATTGCATTGTGTCACTGTGGTGTAAATGAACACATACTCCCTAGCATTGTGTCACTGTGGTGTAAATGAACACATACTCCCTAGCATTGTGTCACTGTGGTGTAAATGAACACATACTCCCTAGAATTGTGTCACTGTGGTGTAAATGAACACATACTCCCTAGCATTGTGTCACTGTGGTGTGAATGAATACATACTCACTAGAATTGTGTCACTGTGGTGTGAATGAACACATACTCCCTAGCATTGTGTGGTGTGGTATAAATGAACTCATACTCCCTAGAATTGTGTGGTGTGGTGTAAATGAACTCATACTCCCTAGAATTGTGTGGTGTGGTGTAAATGAACTCATACTCCCTAGCATTGTGTGCTTTGTTGTAAATGAACACATATTCCTTGCATTGAGTGGTGTGGTGTAAATGAACACATACTCCCTAGCATTGTGTGGTTAGTGGTAAAATACACATACTCCCCTAGCATTGTGTGGTAAGGTGTAAATGAGCACACACGTAGCATTGCATGGTGTCGTGTAAATGACCACATACTCCCATTGCATTGTTTGGTGTGGTGCACATGACCACATACTCCCCTAGCAGTACAGGGTAAAGTGTACCTGGCCACATACTCCCCTAGCAGTGCATGCAAAGGTGTACATGGCCACATACTCCCCTAGCAGTACATGGTAAGGTATACATGACCACATACTCCCCTAACAGTGCATGGTAAGGTGTACATGACCACATACTCCCTAGCAGTGTATGGTAAGGTGTACATGACCACATACTCCCCTAGCAGTGCATGGTAAGGAATACATGACCACATATTCCCCTAGCAGTGCATGGTAAGGTGTATATGGCCACATACTCCCTAGCAGTGCATGGTAAGGTGTACATGAACACATACTCCCCTAGCAGTGCATGGTAAGGTTTACATGACCACATACTTCCTTAGCATTGTGTGGTAAGTTGTAAATGAACACATACTCCCCTAGCATTGGTTGATGTTGTGTAAATGAATACATGCTCACCTAGCATTGTGTGGTGTGATGTACATGAACACATACCCACCTAGCATTGTGTGGTGTGATGTACATGAACACATACCCACCTAGCATTGTGTGGTTTGATGTAAATGAACACATACCCACCTAGCATTGTGTGGTTTGATGTAAATGAACACATACCCACCTAGCATTGTGTGGTGTGATGTACATGAACACATACCCACCTAGCATTGTGTGGTTTGATGTACATGAACACATACCCACCTAGCATTGTGTGGTGTGATGTACATGAACACATACCCACCTAGCATTGTGTGGTGTGATGTAAATGAACACATACCCACCTAGCATTGTGTGGTTTGATGTAAATGAACACATACCCACCTAGCATTGTGTGGTTTGATGTACATGAACACATACCCACCTAGCATTGTGTGGTTTGATGTAAATGAACACATACCCACCTAGCATTGTGTGGTGTGATGTACATGAACACATACCCACCTAGCATTGTGTGGTGTGATGTAAATGAACACATACCCACCTAGCATTGTGTGGTTTGATGTAAATGAATACATATCCACTTAGCATTGTGCAGTGTGGTGTAAATGAATACATACTTCCCTAGAAGCGTGTGATGTGGTGTAAATGAACACATACTCACCTAGCATTGTGTAGAGTGATGTAAATGAAGGCATACCCACTTAGCATTGCGTAGAGAGGTGTAAATGAACATGTACTTCCCTAGAATTGTGTGATGTGGTGTAAATGAACACATACTTACTTAGCATTTTGTGATGTGGTGTAAATGAACACATACCTAGCATTGTGTGGTGTGGTGTAAATGAAAACATGTCCACCTAACAATTTGCGGTTTGTTGTTAATGAACACTTACCTAGCATGGTTTGGTTTGTTTTTCTGAGTTCTACATTTGCTGCCCCAATAGCAGTCAGGTCGATTACGTACTTCCGCTGAAACAAATGGCCATTACAAAATTACAAAACACCTTTAATGTTATAGGTAACAGATATAGCACATGTTTGACATGTAAGACTATTAAATCTTAACATGCGCATTGCACTGTACTAGTTTTGTTATTGTATGTTTATGGCCTGACAATATGCGTTACTAGATATCATGCTGATACTTCCTATGAGGTTTCATGAAAATCGGATGAAAAATGTAGGAGTTGAACAGATGAGCTTTAGAATCGAAAAACTTCGAATTTCAGTAACTCCGCCAAAAATCATTAAACCGGAACCTCCTTACCATATGCGCTACTAGACATCAAACAGATACTTCCCGTGAAGTTTCATGAAAATCAGATGAAAAACGAAGGAGAAGTTCAGCGGACAAGAAAGCGCGACAGAACGGACATACATACGGACGGACATGATGGCAACTATATGCTCCCCTCCTAAAAAAACTATTTCGGGGGAATAATAAGCCACTTTCACAGCAATTTCGTTCCAATATCTCATTCCTAACTGAAGTTATTGCCATAAACCATTTTTCTGTTTTTAGTAACAGTGACCTTGACTCCAGTGACATCAAATGCAATCCCAAGCTTCCTTTCCATATAAGCTACATAAACAGCAAGTTTCGTTCTAATATCTTATTCCCAACCAAAGAACCTGCTCAATTTTTAGTTACAGTGACTTTGACCTTGACCTCAGTGCCATCAAATGTAATCCCAAGCTTCCTTTCCATATAAGCTACCTACACAGCAAGTTCCATTTCAATATCTCTTTCGTAATTAAAGTTATTGTCCGAAAACCATCGATTTTAGAAACGGTGATCTTAACCTTGACCCCAGTGACATCCCCTAAGCTTTCTTTCCATATAAGCTACATACACTGCAAGTTTCGTTCCAATATCTTATTCCTAACTAAATAAATTGCCCAAACAAGAGGCTCAAGAGGGCCTGTATCGCTCTACTGGTTTTATGGAGTCTGTGGTTGGGTTGGGGAATATCAGTTGTTGTGGCACATATGACAAAACCCTTTGCCCTGCATTGAGCAAAGTGGCAGTCAAACATACATTAATATGTCCCGCAAGTGCCCATGTAGAGGGTCCTTTACGCTACAGTAACGAAACCTGTTTTATAAACGCATCCACATTTGGACAAGAGAGCAAATTTTGTGGGTTTTTTACCCGATTACCGCCTAGGGGGCCCCAGCAGACGGAACCAAAAATGCGAATAGTTATTGTGCATAGATGATCTACACGTCCTTAACTAAGAATACACCACACATAAACATGAAATTTTAAAGGGTATGGGGAGCTGCACCCCTGTAGAGGGCCCCTTTATCAGGCGGTCAAAACTCATTTTATATAATTATGTTGTGCCTCAAGTCCCTAAATAACCATACCAAATTAGAACTAGAGGTTGTTTTTTAGTGAAAACAGATGTCTCCCCCAATGGCAAAAGGCCATAAATCTGCCGCAAATCATTCACCTGGAATACGACCATGATATGCGCAACTAGGCTTGGTAATGATCATCCCTACCAAGTTTTGCTGAAATCTGGCCAGAGGATCAGGAGAACAAGTCTGGACAAAGTTTGTGTAATAAAACCTTTAAAGAGTCACAACTCCATCAAAAATCATTCAACCAGAGCACGGCGATGATTTGCGCAACTAGACTTGGTACTAGGCTTGATTATCCCCGTCAAGTTTCACTGGCATCCAGTCATGGGTTCAGGAGAACTAGACTGTACATAATTAGGTTATTAAAACCTTTTAAAGGCCATAACTCTGCCAAAACTCATTCAACTAGAACACAGCGATGACATGCGCAACTAGGCTTGGTACTGATATACCCACCAAGATTCGTTGAAATCCGGCCAGGGTATCTGGAGAAATAGTCCGGACAAAGTTTATGTATAGCAACCTTTAAAAGAGCCACACATCCAACAAAAATCGTTCAACCAGAACACAGCAACAATATGCACAACTAGTCTTGGTACTGATCAATCCTGCCAAGTTTCATTGAAATCCAACCAGGAGTTCAGGAAAACTAGTCTGGATAAAGTTTGTGTATAATGGAACATAACTCAAAAATCATGCAATAGGAACATGGCGATGACATGAGCAACTAGGCTTTGGACTGATCATCCCTGCCAAGTTTCGTTGAAATCCGGACAGGGGTTCAGAAGAACTGGTCTGTACAAAGTTAGTGTATTAAAACTTTTAAAGGGCCATAACTCTGCCAAAAATCATTAAACCGGGACACGGCAATGACATGAGCAACTACGCCTGGTACTGATCATCCCTAAAAGTTTCGTTAACTTAAGGGCCGTAACTCCGCCAAAAATCATTCAACCGGAACAAGGCAACGATATGCACAACTAGGCTAGACTAGGGTTCCACGTCTCACCTGCGGCAATGTACCTATGAAGTTTCATGTAGGTGTTATGGTTTCGAAGTTATCATCAGGAATGTATATTTCCATATAAGGTCACTGTGACCTTGGCGTTTGACCTACTAGCCCTAAAGACAACAGTCTTCATCCTCTTACCTACGGCAGTGTCACTGTGACCTTCACCTTTGACTGAATGAACCCAAGTTACCAGATGGAATGCCTATTTCCATAAAAGATCATGGCGACCTTGACCTTTGACCTAATGGCTCCAAAAACAATAGGGTTCCTCCTTTCACCTAGGGCTATGTATCTATGAAGTTTTATAAGTGTAAGTGTTACGGTTTTGAAGTTATTCTGTGGAATGTGTATTACCATATACCTGTGACCTTTGACCTACTGGCCCCATAAACAATGTACATACGTTTCATGAGTGTAGGTGTTATGGTTTCGAAGTTATCATCCGGAATGCATATTTCCATATAAAGTCACTGTGACCTTGACATTTGACCAACTGACCTCCAAAACAACGGGTATTCTCCTCTCAGCTAGGGCAATGTATCTATAAAGTTTCATAGTGTTATGGTTTCGAAGTTATGATCTGGAATGCATATTTCCATATAAGGTCACTGTGATCTTGACCTTTGACCTACTGACCCAAAATCAATAGGGATCGTTCTCTCACCTGAGGCAATGTACCTTTGAAGTTTCATGAAGGTGGGTCTCACACTTTTGCAGTTATCATGCGAAATGCGAATGTCTACGGACGGACGTATGGACGGATGACCCCCATACCATAATACATCAAGTTTTTCAAAATCAAGGGCCATATCTCAGGTGTTACTGGTCCGATCTGGCTGTTTTTTTAACTCGTTCAAGCTTTTATTTACATATCAACAAGCTGGTAAAGTTTGAAAAAGATCGGATAAAAAAAGAAGGGCCTATCGTGTTTATGAGGCAAAAGTTAACGGATGGATGACGGACAACTCGCCATTCAAACAATGGAAACACCTGTTGGTGTTAAAGCTGTGAATTTCACAGTGTAAAAGATGAGTCATTTTGAAAAGTGTATGCAAGATGTTTTACATTTTAGTTTCAGTAACTAAAGTTATTGAGTGAAAACAAAATTTAAACAAGAGGGCCTGAATCGATCACCTGAGGATCTTCATAATGATGAAAAGATTGTCCACTCGCAAATGCTTACTGAAGATGTTTTAAGTCTTTCCTTATGTAAGTCTATGTAAAAACATGCAAAATCTCTATATACAAACTTTGGACTCTGGGGACTTCAAATGAGCAAACTTGATAGTCCAGGGGTTAGGGATCATTACTAATAATAAAGAACAAGAGGGCCTGTGGACGCTCTACAAGCTAAATGGCTCTGTGTCTTGTGGTTTCAGAAGATTTTTTTTAAAGTTTTGCCTAAATTAGTCTATGTAAAACATGCAAAATCTTTATATACAAACTTTACAAAAGCAAAAAATACAAACAGGAAACAATAATATCAAGACGGGTGTTCCGCAAAACACGTGTGTCACCCATCAGCGCTTTGTCAGTATGACAAGGTTTTTTGGAATCAGATAAATGACCTTGACAAAGTGGCCTAAGTTTTCGTGAAAAAAAAGAGTATTTAACCAATATAATGACCTTCAGTGTGACCTTGACCTTTATTAGATCACCTGAGCCGAAGGCTCAAGGTGATCTATTGGGATCACTCTTCGTCCGTCTTCCGTCGTCGTTAACTTTTGCTTCAAACGACTTCTCGTCGGAAACTGCTTGGCCAATTTTGACCAAACTTCACAGGGATGATCCTTAGATGAATGCATTTCAGATTTGTTAAAATTAGGTGAGCGCGACATCCAAGATGGCCACCATTACCATATATGGTCGAAACCTTAATAAATCTTATTCCCAAGAACCGCTCGACAGATTTCGACAGTTTTTCTTTTAAAATGATCGCCAATGCCTAGACTAGCAAGTTTGTTCAAATGAAGTTCCCGGAGTCAAAAATGGCCGTGCCCCAGAGGTCCAAAGTTTGTATATTGAGATTTTGCATGTTTTTCATAGACATATAGGAAAAAAACTTTAAAAAATCTTCTTCTCTGAAACCACAAGGCATAGAGCTCTCATGTATTACTTGTAGCATCAGCATATGGTCCTCTACTTTGTTCAAATGGTGACCCTGGGGGAAAATTTGGCCCTGCCCCGGGGGTCACAGATTTACATAGACATATATCACGGTGGGGAATCAATGGCACCATAACGCTATTGTTATGCGTTAAAAGTGTCAACGTGCATTTTCCGTTACGGTGCCCAGCGCAGAAATTGTCGTCAACAGGTGAGTGTGAAATAGTTTTTTTTTTATCAAGACGTTTTATGTCCAATTCTCCAAAATAGGGGAATGTCATTCCGGACAAATATGTCCAACCTTTATTTTGAAAGCAAAATAATTGAAAAAATGCCAAAATCTAATCGTGTAGAGCGTTTGGACTTTGCAAGAGTTCATTGTTGATTTGTCAAAATCAGGATTTTGTGAGCATTCTTCAACGATCTGCAGGTTTACGCTAATATTTGACCTTCATACAACTGTGTAATGGACAGACGGATGCTCTGGTACAAAAAAATGAATATTATATGCATGAAGAATGATCACAAAATTCTGATTTTGACAAATCAACAATGAACTCTTGCAAAGTCCAAACGTTCTACACGATTAGATTTTGGCATTTTTTCAATTATTTTGCTTTCAAAATAAAGATTGGACAACTTTGTCCGGAATGACATTTCCCGATTTTGGGGAATTAGACATAAAACGTCTTGATAAAAAAAAAAAAAAATCACACTAACCATTTGACGACAAATTCTGCGCTGGGCACCATAACGGAAAATGTACGGTGACAATTTTAACGCATAACAATAGCGTTATGGTGCCCTTGATTTCCCACCATGTATAGGGGAAAAAATCAAAAATCTTCTCTGAAACTACAAGAGTCAGAGGTTTAATATTTCCTATAAGCTTATGGTCCTTTACCAAGTTTGTTCAAATGATGACCCTGGGGTCACATTTGCACCCCCACCCATGTGTCACATGTTTTATATAGAATTGTATAGGGAAAAAATTAAAAATTCTTCTTCTCTGAAACTGCAAGAGCCAGAGGTTTAATATTTTGCATTTGCTATAAGCTTCTGGTCCTCTACCAAGTTTGTTCAAATTGTGACCCTGGGGTCCATTTGGTACATTTGGCCCCGCCCAAGGGTTCACATGTTTTACATAGACTTGTATAGAAAAATACTTAAAAAATCTTCTTCTCTGAAACTGCAAGAGCCAGATGTTTAATATTGTGCATCTACTATAAGCTTATGGTCCTCTACCAAGCCTGTTCAAATGGTGATTCTGGGGTCACATTTGGCCCCGCCCTAGAGGTCACATCTTTTACAAAGACTTACTTAGGGATTTTTTTTTTAAAATCTTGGTCTGTTTTTTAAAACAGCTTGGTCAGTTTTGACCAAAGATCCTTAGGCGAATGTTTTACAAATTTGTTAAAATTAGGTAAACACGACATCCAAGATGGCCGCCATAGAAAAAATCTGTAAATTACTTCTTGTACACTGGGAAGCTAAGGCCGTGGGTTCAAATCCCATTGGATTTATTTTTTATTTTTTTTATTCTTCATTTTTATTATCGTTTCCTATTTGGATGAGTTTTTTCTTTTGTTTAATTTTTCTAAAGTTTGTATATAAAGATTTTGCATGTTTTACTTAGACTTATATAGGGAAAACTTAAAAAATCTTTTTCTCTGAAATTGAGAAGTAGTCGCCACAAAGTCGCATTTTAAAAATCTATTTTTAGCAGTGGTTGCCATCTTGAGTTTCCTACCGACCTGAATTTTTGCTAGGTTCAACTAGACATATATAAATCTATGTAAACAGTCAGGGACTTTTGAAAAACCATCACCTTAAATGTAAACAATGATGTCTGCTGGCGGCATTGTTTGACATCCAATCAAAATGAACTTTGGTTAGGATCAACTACATGTCGTGCCAGTCATTTTGGTAAAGATTCCAAATCAATATCACTTATGGTTTTTGAGAAGTAGTCGCCACAACATCACATTTTTAAAATCTATTTTTAGCCGTGGTGGCCATCTTGAATTTCCGGCCGACCAGAATTTTTGCTAGACATCAAGAGCAACATTCCTGTGAAGTTTCATGAAAATCCGTCAAGTAGTTTCAGAGGAGTAGTCGCCACAAAAAAAAGTTTACGGATTGACAGACAGACAGACCACGGCATAAGCTCTGCTGATCTTTGATCAGTCAAGCTAAAAAATAAAGGGCCATAAATCTGGTGTTACTTATCCGATCTGGCTGATTTTCGAACTTTTGCGGGCTTTCATTGATATCAACAACCTGGTAAAGTTTGAAAATGATCAGATGAAAAATGAAGGCCATATCATGTTAACGAGTCAAATATAGCAGTTTTAACTAAATCAAGGGACATAACTCCAGAGTAACTGGTCCGATCTGGCTGGTTATGAACTCGTTCGAGCTTTCATTGATATCAACGATCTGGTTTAGGTCATACTACACCAATTCATATTCCATAGACGTACATTATAGCTCTAAGCTCTGTACTGAGTTCCCTAATATAAGAAGCTATATTTTTGCTTACTTGTTTTGAAAGACCTATCTTAGTTTTATCAAAAAAACATACACAAACCATACATTGAGTATGTTGTGAAAAAGCTGTTTGGGTCGGATGGTGCTGACCCACCTACTTGCATGTAGAAATATGAGGAAAATGTAAAATATACTTCTTTTTTTGATTTTGCAACAAATTAAGAATACATTGCAAATCAAATTGGTTTTCTTCAAACTTGTCCGAGCTGTCATTGATATCAACAATCTGGTAAAGTTTGAAAAAGATTGGATGAAACTGAAGGCAATACCCTGTTAACGAGGCAAAATATAGCAGTTTTAACTAAATCAAGGGCCATAACTCCGGTTTAACTGATCCAAACTGTCTGGTTTTCTATCTCGTCCGAGCTTTCATTGATATCAACAATCTGGTAGGTTTGAAAAAGATCCGATTAAAAATGAAGGCCCTAACGTGTTAACGAGGTCAAATTATAGCATATTTCAGAAAATCAAGGGCCACAACTCCGATGTTACTGGTCCGAACTGGCTGGTTTTCTTCGAACTCGTTCGAGCTTTTAATGATATCAACAATCTGCTAAAGTTTGAAAAAGACTGGATGAAAAATGAAGGCCCTATAGTGTTAACGAGGCAAAACATAGCAATTTTAACTAAATCAAGGGCCATAACTCTGATGTTACTGGTCCTAACTGGCTGGTTTTTGAACTCTTCCAAGCTTTCATTGATAACAACAATCTGATAAAGTTTGAAAAAGATCTGATGAAAAATGAAGGCGCTATCGTGTTAACGAGGCAAAAATTAACGGATGGCGGACAACTCGCCATCCCATAAGCTCTATTTGGCCGGTAAAAATACCCATGCCAGACTAGAGCAGGGGGTCAGGGGAAAAATCAATTCGAAAATGTTTGAGAAAAAATATGTTAACGTAAGTCAAACAAAGGCCCATAATTCTGTAATAAATTAGGCAATCAATGATGGGTGATGTAGAGGGATATAAGGTCATCAGTTGTTATGAGTATATTGTTCGAGAAATGGAAGTATTAAAAATGTGTTACGTGACGCGACAAAAATGTGTTACGGGACGTTGGGGACAACGTGATTCCTATATAGCCCCCAAATCACTTTGTGAAAGCAGGGTTATAATTAAAAGAGATTGGATTTCTGCATACTTGTTTTCATCTGATTCATTACCCCACCCACCAGTTTTTACACTATGTTTATATTGCCGATATTTGCTGATTTTTATTAAAATATAACTCTTCTACATACATTTGTTATGATTTTTTCATTCTGTAACTAATAACTTCATTCAGATTGAAGACAAAAATGAAATTACATTATTAAACTTACTGTATCAAACAGTTTCTTGATCAGCATGCCTGTAATTGTACTTTCATTTTGCAAAATGTACATCTGGGTCATTTAATATTAAATTATATCAGCAAAATTTTCCAAGACTGGCGATGAAGTAAATCAAAACAATATTAAATTATGTTGTTACATTTTATTAACATGATTAAGAAGAACAACTTAAAATACAAACATTCTATACTTCTTATAATTGTATTACGGCCTTTGATAAAAGTTATTCTATTCTATTCTAAGTTAACCCAAATTTGTTTTTAATTTATGAAAACAAACTTTCATGTTACAAAAGTAAGTTTACCATGCTCAATTAGATAAAAGACGTAACAAACAATTCACAAACAATGCTTTACAAGACTTTAGTGTCACATGTTCAAATCATTTCAGCAATTGTCACCTATTGTTTGCTTCACACTCAACTTCGACGCGGCTTGCATTTGATCAAAACTGCCTTGGCAATTCAGTTGAACTTCGAACAAGCAAATTTGATGAATTGATATCCCCCGCCGAATGATGTATTATAATCGAGTGGAAGAAATGTGTTCGGATTTTTATTATTAGTATAAATCATGACATTGAGCCTTCATAAATTCGAATATCTACCAGATAGTATTTTTGAAATTCATCACCATAGTAGATTTGAAAGGGCTGGACTGGGTGTAATATTAGCAGGTGTGTATAATATAGTAATAAATGTAATATACAAGAAATGTAGAATTGTATATCAATGATTACTTTTTAATTACTTGGCCATGTGATATTTATAAATCTGATTACTTCGTCTCATTACAGGGGCTACTATCAGATGATATTGTTATTTTAGGGGGATTAATTTGGCTCAAGTTTGGCTAGCTTTAAAATATATCAAACTTTCATTAATATAAACACTCAAACCAAGTTTGACATGTGATCCGGGGCCAGAGCCAAATTTGACCCCAGTACAAACTTGGTAGAGAAGCTGAGTGTAAATACAAAATATTAAATTGTTGGCTCTTGTAGTTTCAGAGGAGAAAACTTTTTAAGTTTTTCCCTATATAAGTCTATGTAAAACATGTGACCCGTTGGGTGGGGCCAAATTTGACCCCAGGGTCACCATTCAAACAAACTTGGTAGAGGACCATAAGCTGAGTGTAAATACAAAATATTAAATTGTTGGCTCTTCAAGTTTCAGAGAAGATTTTTTCAGTTTTTCCCGATATAAGTTTATGTAAAACTGCGGCCCCTGGGGCGGGCCAAATTTGACCCCAGGCTCACCATTTGAACAAAACTGGTAGAGGATCCATAAGCTGATAATAAATAAAAAAGATTAAACCTTTATCTCTTGTAGTTTCAGAGAAGATTTTTAAAGTTCTTCCCTACAACTAGCTCTTTGCAAAACTGACCCAACAAGGGCTCCTAAGCTCCCCATTAAAGAAAAATTGAACCCATGAACCAAGGTTTCTTAAGAGAAAAAATAATAATAATAAAAAAAATAAAAAAATAAAAAATACAAGAGGTCAATGACCTTGAAGCTCTACTGATTGATTTTGATTTCAGGAAGTAGTCGCTAAAAACTAGTTTATTTTTAGCCGTGGTGGCCATCTTGAATTTCCGGCCGACCTGATATTTTGCTAGGATTAATTAAACATTAAGAGCAACATTCCTGTGAAGTTTCATGAAAATCCACCAAGGAGTTTCAGAGGAGTAGTCTCTACAAGTTTTCATTATATAACTCTATGTAAACAAAGATGGCCACTGGCAGCCATGTTTAACGTCGAATCAAAATAATGTTTGACTCGAATAACCATCATGTCATGCTGATCATTTTAGTCCCATATCAATATCACTTATAGTTTTCAAGAAGTAGTCGCTACAAACTTGTATTTTGAAATTTTATTTTTAGCCATGGCGGCCATCCTGAAATTTTGTTAAGATCAATTAGACACCAAGAGCAACATTCCTGTGAAGTTTCATGAATATCCATCTAGTAGTTTCAGAGGAGTAGTCGCTACAAATAAAAGTTTACGGACAGACGGACGACGGACGCCGCATCACGGCATAAGCTCTGCTGATCTCTGATTCGAGATAAAAATCTATTTTTAGCCGTGGCGGCCATCTTGAATTTCCGGCCTACCTGAAATTTTGCTAGGATCAATGAGACATCAAGAGCAACATTCCTGTGAAGTTTCATGAAAATCCGTCGAGTAGTTTCAGAGGAGTAGTCGCTACAAGTTTTCATTATATAACTCTATATAAACAAAGATGGCCACTGGCAGCCATGTTTAACGTCGAATCAAAACGATTTTCGACAAGGACCAACATCATGTCCTGCTGATCATTTTAGAAAAAGTCCCATATCAATATCTCTTATAGTTTTCAAGAAAAAGACGCTACAAACTTATTTTTTTAAAAATCTATTTTTAGCCGTAGCGGCCATCTTGAATTTCCGGCTGACCTGAAAATTTTGCTAGGATCAATTAGACATCTAGAGCAACATTCCTGTGAAGTTTCATGAAAATCCGTCAAGTAGTTTCAGAGGAGTAGTCGCTACAAGTTTTCATTATATAACTCTTATGTAAACAAAGATGGCCGCTTGCAGCAATGTTTAACGTCAAATCAAACGATTTTCGACAAGGACCAACACCATGTCATGCTGATCATTTTAAAAAAAGTCCCATATCAATATCCCTTAGAGTTTTCAAGAAGTAGTTGCTACAAACTTGTTTTTTAAAAACCTATTTTTAGATTTGGTGGCCATCCTGGATTTCACATCTACATGAATTTTTGCTAGGATCAACTAGACTTCATGGGCAACATTTCTGTGAAGTTTCATGAAAATCCATTTAGTAGTTTCAGAGGAGTAGTCGCTACAAAAAAAAGTTTACGGACAGACAGACAGACAGACGGACGGACAGACGGACGACGGACACCGCATCACCGCATCAGCTCTGCTGATCTCTGATCAGTAGATCTAAAAAATAATAACTATGTAAAACTGATCCAACAAGGGCCAACAAGGGCCCCTAACTCCAAATTAAAGAAAAAATTAAAAAAATTAATAAAAAATAAAATTCAAAATTCAATTATTATTTTTTTTAGAAAAATTGAATCCATAAAACAAGATTTCTCATGAAAAAAGGAAATAATTAAAAAAAAAAAAAAGAAGAAAAATATGTCTCCAGTGAGATTTTAACCCACTGCCTGAATAATTCAAGGAGACATTTATCAATTTAAGGGCAATAACTCCGACGTAACTAGGTCGATTCCGAAATAAATTTGCTGCGTCACATCCCACTATTGGGATAAACATTATAATCGAGTTCAATGAAAATCAAACAAGCGGTTATCAAGATATGACTGTGGACGGACAGAATTAAGCAATTTTTACCAATTAAAGGGCAATAACTCCGGCGTTACTAGGACGATTCCGAAATAAATTTGCTGCGTCACATCCCACTATTGGGATACACATTATAATGGAGTTTAATGAAAATCAAACAAGCGGTTATCAAGATATGGCTGTGGAAGGACAGAATTAAGCAATATTTAGCAATTAAGGGGCAACAACTCCGGCGTTACTGGGGCGATTCCGGAAAAAAATAGCCGCGTGTCATCCCACTATCAGGATAAATGTTATTACCAAGTGTAATGAAAATCCAACCTGCAGTTATGAAGCTATGGCTCCGGACGGACGGACAACGCCAAATTAATATCCCTCCGCCTTCGGCAGGGGATAATAAAGGAGTGTAAAATACAGATAAAATGTATGTAAGGCACTATAAACATAGTTTGAGTAAATGAATAATTTGAGCTGTATTTGACATTACGTGGTCTGAGTATTAACTTTCATCCAACCCCTTCTCCAAGAAGCGAAAACAGGGTTGGCTGAAATAAAACCTTAATTTCGGCTTAAAAAGTGTGCATATTGTAAAATTAAAACATTTAGTAAGGTACTATTAAACAAGTTATCACATATTTTCAGTAAAAAATATGTTTAAATATGATTAAACATGTTAATTGTCGAAATGTACGTTATAAAATCCTGCTAATATAAGCTTTCCCCATTGCTTAATGGAATTAAGGCGGGACCACGTAATGAGAAAGTCAAATTACATAAACATACAAGGAATAAAATGGGGACCGTGACTGAAATTCGATGTAAGAAAGTCCAGACTCTATAGTGCCCATCGCGTAAGGTATACCTTGACGTGCTCGTTGGCGGACGGACTATAAACCTTAGAACTACACACACACACAAAATTGGATGTAAGTGGAATTTCGAAGTAAGCGAGTTCGAGCAACCGAGTGTGGACTGTATATATATATTTTATTTCGTTAATTTTCCTTATCCATGAAAAAACTTTAAAACCTCTTCTTGATCATTACTGATCGATATCAAAAAATTATTTGTTTGAGACGCCCCCTAAATTTGTCGCTTACATATTCGACACTTACTTGTGGTCCAATATGTACGCAGACACATTGCGGACATATTGGCACACTACATATAAACACAATATCTGCTGTTAGTTTGCAAGTGTTTATAATATAATTACCTGGTAATGTTTCCTTCTTTATTGATTTTCTGTACTGCAATGCTAGTTGCTTAAATACTGCTACTCCACAA
Source organism: Cyrtodaria siliqua (assembly GCA_037043455.1). NCBI lineage: Eukaryota > Metazoa > Mollusca > Bivalvia > Adapedonta > Hiatellidae > Cyrtodaria > Cyrtodaria siliqua. Next base: position 79,301 of record JAWPHD010010064.1, read on the forward strand.
GTATAGCATACGGCAGTGTCACTTGTAAACCCTACTGCACCTTGAGCTGATCATTTGAAATGTACAATTACAATACAATTACAAGTTACAATTACTACAGTTAATATAACTAAATGGCCCTAAGCCTCTGCAGAATCGCTCACCTGATGATCTTTCCAAAGATGAAAAAATTGTCAAACAAGATCATAATTTCATAACAATGAGATCACGCAGTGCACCTTAAATGTAATCAGGCCCAGTAAGAGTATATATGGTTAAAGGGTGAGGATCTCAATGCTTTCCAAGTTTTGACCTAGGGAATATGTCCCAAGGGGTGGGGATGGTTCCCAGGGCCAATGCTGGTTGGATGGTTATATCCGTCTGCTCATTCCCAGTAAGTGTACATATGGTTTTATGGTGGGGATATCGACGGTTTTCAAATTATGACCCAGGGCTATATGTACCCATCAACCCCAGTGGTGGGGATGGACCCTGAAGCCGAAGCTGGTTGGATGGCTGTATCCATCTGTTTGCTCAGTAAGTGTATAACTGTGGTTTCAAAGAAGAAAATATTTATTTTTTCCCTGAACAAGTCTATGCCAAACATGTGACCTCTGCAGTGGGGCCAAATTTGACCCCATGGTCACGATTTGAACAAACTTGATAGAAGACCATAAGCTTATAGTACACGCAAAATATTAGACCTCTAGCTCATGTAGTTTCAGAAAAGATCTAATATAATTTTCATAAATCTACAGGGTAGGGCCAATTTTTACCCCATGGTCACCATTTGAACAGAACTGGTAAAGGGCAATAATCTCAAGCTATACTCCTCAAACAATTTAAGGACCATGTGATTTGGGTCATTTTATAAAGTGCTTTATTAAACGACTTATTGTTTTTTGTGTTGTGTTTTTTTTGCACTTTTTAATTTAAGTTGTATTCTTTTAAAACTGTAACAAGACACTAAAATATCCACATTTTATATGGATAAAGATTTATTACTGATGACTGTTCTTTTTTGTGGTCCTTAAATTATTTTGAAGGGTATACATGCAATACATGAGAGCTCTATACTGAGTGGTCTCAGAGGAGAATATATTTTTTTAATTTTTCTATAAGTCTATGTAAAGCATGTGATCGCTGGGGTGAGGCCAAATTTAATGTCAGGGTCACCATTTCAACAAACTTGGTAATAAGCTTATGGTAAATGCATAATATTAAACCTTGAGCTCTTGTAGTTTCAGAGAAGATTTTTTAAAGATATTCCTTTACACCTTTATGTAAAACTGTGACTCCTGGGTGGGCCAGATTTGATCCCAGGGTCACCATTTGAACAAACTTGGTAGAGGACCATACGCTTATGGTAAATGCAAAATATTAAATTTGAAACCTCTGGCTCATGTAGTTTCAGAGATATTAAAAGGTAGTTTCAAAGAAGCAGATTTTTTAAAAAGCTTTTTCCATATATAAGTCTATGTAAAACAAGTGACCCCTGGGGAGTGGGCCAATTTAGACCCTGGGGTCACCATTTGAACAAAATTGGTAGAGGACCATAAGCTTACATACAAATACAATACAAAATTTTAAACCTCTGGCTCATGTTATTTCAGAGATATTTTAAGTTGTTCCCTATATTAGTCTATGTAAGGCTGTGACCTTGCAGGTCAGGGCCAGATTTGACCCCAGGGTCACCATTTGAACAAACTTAGTAGAGGACCACATGTAACAAGACCTCAGTCTGAGGATGTCTCGCCCACCGCGGCAAACAGCATATGAAATAATTTAGTATTTTTTGTCGTCCAGCGATGTCCACCAATGCCAACAATACATATGACCAAGTATCAACGACAAAAAGTGAGACAATCATATAAAGCTTACCTAACCAAGGTTAAGTTTGGGGAAAATAACGCAAAATATGACCTTGACCTTGGTATTTTTTGTCGTCCAGTGATGTCCACCAATGTCAACAATACATATGACCAAGTATTAAAGACATAAAGTGAGACTGTAACATAAAGTTAACTAAAGTTAACTGAGGTTAAGTTACCTAACCAAGGTTAAGTTTGGCGAAAATAACGCAAAATATGACCTTGACCTTGGTAATTTCTGTCATCCAGTGATGTCCACCAATGCCACCAATACATATGACCAAGTATCAAAGACATAAAGTGAGGCAATCACATAAAGTTAACTGAGGTTAAGTTACCTAACCAAGGTTAAGTTACCTAACCAACGTTCAGGTTGGGAAAAATAAGCAAAATATGACCTTGACCTTGGTAATTTTTGTCTTTCATTGATGTCCACCAATGCCAACAATACATATGACCAAGTATCAAACAAAGAAATGCGGCAATCACATACAGTTAACTGAGGTTAAGTTACCTGACCAAGGTCAAATTACCTAACCAAGGTTAAGTATTGGGGAAAATAATGCAAAATATAACCTTGACCTTGGTCATTTTGGCATTACGTGATGTCCCTTGACCTAACAAAGCATCTGACAAAGTTTCAGAAAAATTCGAGCAGAGGTTGTTGAGATATAGTTGCTTTAAAATGTGGCTGTCGCTGCTGGAAAAGTGACTGCTATGTCTCGTTACTCACTATGTGGGCGAGACTATATATGAAAGCTCTGTGCCGTGTAGTTCAGATTTTTTTAAAAAGTTTTTCTCTATATAAGTCTATGTAAAAGATGTGACCCCTGGGGCATGGCCATATTTGACTCAATGGTCACCATTTGAACAGTTAGAGGACCGTATGCAAAGTATTAAACCTCTGGATCTTGTTGTTTCAGTGAATAATTTGTTTTGTTTAAATTTGCCCTATATTTTGACCAAAATTGGTAGAGGACCATAAGCTTATAACAAATGCATATAGTTCAGATTGTGATACAAGTATGATAGTTTGCAGTGCTTGCAAATATTATATTCAAAACAAAAGTAACCTGAGCCAATGCAATTTCGGTCGTTTTCAAGATAGCCGCCAAAAAATCTAAGACGGCGGACAAAATATTGTAAATATAAGATCCAGGTTATTTTAGGCTAATATTAATTTTAATCTCATTAACTATGTTTTTGCTTCGACTGTAAGAACAAGTTATATGTTCAATCTTTATGTTCTGTAGTGGTTATCAGATGTATGGGTATTCACATAATTGCATATACATGTATATATACATATTAAAATATACGTGACGATATCCGGATACACTTATTATCGGAACACATGTACTCGTTGCTATTGCCAATTAAATCATTTCCCCACCCATAAACAAGAGGCCCAAGAGGGCCTGTAGACGCTCTACTTGCATGATGTGATTCATAAACATAAACATGATAGAGGTCAACCCAAGAAACATGTTTCCTATATATAACTCTATGTAAACTTTGGGTTATCGTGGCGGCCATTTTGAATAATTTTGATTATTTGACGATTTTGAAAAACATAAACTTGATAGCGGCTAACCCAAGGAACATGTATATGATGTTTCACAAGAATGGAATAAGTGGTTTCCAAGGAGATGTCGTTTGAAATTTATTTAAATTTGACCTAGTTTTAGCTATGGCGGCCATCTTGGATGACTGGCGGTCGCAAAAAACACAAATCTGAGAGGGACTATCCCAAATATCATTTTGCTTAAGTTTCATCAAAATCTTTCAGGCGGTTTCAGAGAAGATGTAATTTTTAACCTTTTCCTATATAACTCTTATGTAAACTTTAGGTCGCCGTGGCGGCCATTTTGATTATTTGACGATAACAAAAAATACATACTTGATAGAGGCTAACCCAAGGAACATGTATATGATATTTCACAAGAATGGAATAAGTGGTTTCGGAGGAGATGTCGTTTGAAATTTACTTAAATTTGACCTAGTTTTAGCCATGGCGGCCATCTTGGATGACTGGCGGCCACAAAAAACACAAATCTGAGAGGGGCCCTCCCAAGTAACATTGTGATAAAGTTTCATCAAAATCCTTCAAGCGGTTTCAGAGGAGATTTTATAAAATTGCTAACAGACAGACAGACGGACGGACGAAAAGTGATCGCATAAGCCAAAGGCCAGGCGAGCTAAAATCCTCATAGAAATACGAAATACTACCAATATTGACATATTTTAGACTTTGTAATTTGTATCATTTTAAACTTATGTTTAATCTAATACTATCTTCCAGCGGTCTTTTTTCTACTGACCGTTCCAAGACGGTATCCCTATTATAAACCCTTTTATGATTGTGGAGTCGCATCGCATGCTTTGCTTCTGTTTTCTCTTATAATTGTGGTTTATTTTAAATATGTGATTTCGTTGATTGTGTTCTGTGATACTACATTTCCTACTTTTTCTACTTTCAAGTTTTCAATTCTATTCAAATCGCCATGCATAGTTACATAGCGCTGTATACGCTAACAGAAAGAAGTACGGTAGATTCCAAATTCTTGACATATAGCTGAAACATGGGGCAGAGTTGTCCAATACGGTTCCAGTGGTCTTCAGCTTATTTCCAAAACAATTTAGATGGATAAAGTCTAGCTGATCTTTAGTATTATGCACCTCAGCTTATTTCTTAAACAATTTAGATGGATAAAGTGTAGCTGATCTTTAGTATTATGCACCTATCAATGATTTACTCCACCTGGAGTAACGATGGTAGGGACATCCCGGGATTAGACAAAAATAAATGCCCCAGTGGTAGGGAATCCTATACCAATATTGCCCCGGTGGTAGGGAATCCTATACCAATATTGCCCCAGTGGTAGGTAATCCTATACCAATATGAGAGATTTGACATTAACCCCTACCCTGAGGAAATATACAAAAATGTTGCCCCTAGAGATGAAAATTAGACAATCAATATGTGTACATTCATTTAATACCCCTGGTTATGTCCATCACCACCCCGTCCCTACAACCATTGACCAGACCAAACAAAAGGCTATGATTTAGACAAATAACAAAGGAATGCTACATTTTGCAACCTGAACAAAACAAGTTTGAGTACATAATGTTCCTTACAACTTTGTAAAAGATATACATCACTTTTTTTCTTCTTTTTTTTTTTTTAATCCAGTAAGTTTACAAACATATTACAACAAGTAATAAAAATACATACGCAAAGAAATTAACATCAATTTCAAGTCATGTATTAATATATAACTCTATTTGAAGGGAAGTAACTATCGAATATTAAGTTTATTGAGTATAAGGATAGACACATTACGCTCCCTTATTCAGCTGTATTAACTAATAACTGAATTCTGTTACCATAACAACCACAATTTTGGCCATATCACCAAATAAAATTGTGTGCCAAATCTCCATATGCTCCTCTACCTATGTACCAAGTTTTATGACAATATCTTTTATATTTTTGAAGTTATAGCATGATCCTATTCTGTGTGCATTTTTTTTACTATTTTGTTGCCATAGCAACCACAATTATGGCCATATCAACAAAATTAAATGACGTGCATAATCTCCTTATGCCCCTCTAACATATGTAAAAGTTTCAAAATATTTTTTTTACTTTTCAAGTTATCGCAGGATCCAGTTTTCCGGATGGATTGACATTTTTTTTTTACTATTTTGTTGCCTTAGCAACCACAATTTTGGCCATATCAACAAAATTAAATAAGGTGTATAACCTCCTTATGGCCCTCTACCAAATGTAAAAAGTTTCATGAAAATATATTTTTATACTTTTTAAGTTATCACAGGATCCAGTTTTTTGGATGGATCGACGTTTTTTAAAAAATATTTTGTTCCCATAGCCACCACAATATTGGCCATATCAACAATATTAAATAATGTGCATAACCCCTAATGCCACTCTATCATATGTAAAACGTTTCATGAAAATATCTTTTATACTTTTTAAGTTATCGCAGGATCCAGTTTTTCGGACTGACGGACATACAGCAGGTAAATCTATAGTCCCCTCCGATGACACACTGGTAGGGGACTAGGGGCTAATAATAGCTCTTAACTGGAGTTAGGTTACACATTTTCAAAAACATAAATGTGCGATGATTTCATGCTTTCGATCTTTTTCTTCTAGGTGGCATTTAATGAATTCTTGCTCGAAAAAACTCAGATATCGCCCTGCCGAGTTTGTCATGAACTAGAAAATCGAAAAAAATATATTACAGTCATTTTATTCACATCGATAAAACTGTTGGTGTTTCCGACTTCTCATTTGACTTCATGTTTATGCTTGAATATACAATTATGTCGCTGAATCAATCTCTGTGGGACATGCAAAGAAGTAACTGTTATTGTCTTGAACCAAACGTCCTCATTGATGCATAGCAATCTGCTACTCATTTGTCTACCACCCCTGGTATCTTATCAATTTTGAAATGCTGCTAGAATTGTCAAGGAAGGAATCTCCTTCCAATTCTTTAAATATATCCTCTTTATTTTTTATCTGGATGAGGAAATTTGATTGGCATTCATTTCAATCGAATTGTTGTTGATCTCATTTTACGTTTCTCTTTCACCATAGTGAATCAATAACGCTACACATTTTTGTAGCTGAAGCCATCCATCTCTTTAAAGCGGATAGATTCTCGGTCAGTCATATTTCCCAACAATCTCTCTTTACATGCGTTTTGTTTTGTTCATGAAACTTTAAAATAGATTGCTGAAAACATTTTCTTGGGTTATGCTCGAAAAATTACCATTTATGAATTTAGCTTCACTCACTGGATACTTGTCGATCAATCAAACGAATTGGAAGCCATCTAGCATGACCAAGGCAAACACGTAGAGGATGAGTTTTGAAATACACTTTTTTCATAGCTGAATATTTTTCTCTATATAGACCATGAGCCACACACTTTTTTGTTACCATCTCAAGGGACAAATTCTTACTAGTACCATGTTATTGAGTACCTTGTAGAGAAACAAAAAAACATGATAGCAGTTTGAACAGGGTAGCTGATTCCTGTTATTAGAGTTATCTCCCCCTTTTAAGCAAAACTCTTGTTTCTTTAAAAAAATTGTTTTCGCTGAAACTAGAAGATCTACAGGTCTAATATTTTACATGTATTATACATTTAGGGTCCTCTACCAAGTATTTATAAAATGGTGACCCCCAGGGTCAAATATGGCCCAACCCCGGGGGTAACATTGTTTTATACAGTTATATAGGAAATCTTTAAAACTAAATAATTTTCTATAAAACCGTAAGAGCTAGAGGTCCCATATTATGCATAAAGCATAAGCTTATGGTCCACTAGCAAGTTTGTTAAAATGTTGACCCTGGGGTTATATCTGGCTCCGCCCCAGGGGTCATATATTTACATAGTCATATAGAAACATCTTTAAAATCTCTTCTTTAAAACAAGAGGTCAATGACCTTGAAGCTCTACTGATCTACAAGAGCAACATTCCTGTGAAGTTTCATGAACATCCGTCAAGTAGTTTCAGAGAAGTAGTCGCTACAAGTTTTTACTATATAACTCTATGTAACCAAAGATGGCCACTGGCAGCCATGTTTAACGTCGAATCAAAATAATTTTCCATAAGGATCAACATCATGTCATGCTGATCATTTTAGAAAAAGTCCCATATCAATATCACTTATAGTTTTCAAGAAGTAGTCGCTACAAACTTATTTTTTAAAAATCTATTTTTAGCTGTGATGGCCATCTTGAATTTCTGGCAGATCTGAACTTTTGCTAGGATCAATTAGACATCAAGAGCAACATTCCTGTAAAGTTTCATGACGATCCGTCAAGTAGTTTCAGAGCAGTAGTCGCTACAAGTTTTTACTATATAACTCTATGTAAACAAAGATGGCCGCTGGCAGCCATGTTAAACGTTGAATCAAAACGATTTTTGACAAGGATCAACATCATGTCATGCTGATCATTTTAGAAAAAGTCCCATATTAATATCACTTATAGTTTTCAAGAAGTAGTCGCTACAAACTTGTATTTTAAAAATCTATTTTTAGCTTTGGCGGCCATCTTGGATTTCACATCAACATGAATTTTTGCTAGGATCAACTAGACTTTATGGGCAACATTTCTGTAAAGTTTCATGAATATCCATCCAGTAGTTTCAGAGGAGTTGTCGCTACAAATAAAAGTTTACGGACAGACGGACGACGGACGCCGCACCACGGCATAAGCTCTGCTGATCTCTGATCAGTAGAGCTAAAACGGACAGACGGACGCCGCACCACGGCATAAGCTCTGCTGATCTCTGATCAGTAGAGCTAAAAAAACAAGTGCCAGAGGTCTACTATTTTGCATATTGTACAAGCTTATGGTTCTCTACCACTTTTAATCAAATCGTGACTCTGTATCCAACTATGGCCCGGTTCTGTGGTTAAAGTTTTACAAAGAGTTATATACGAAAGTCCATAAAAATATTCTTTTTCTGATACTACAAGAGCTAGATGTCTAATACGATGCATGTAGCATAAGAGTATCGATCTCTACCAATTTATTTTGTTCAAATAGTGATCTTATAGTCAAATTTCGCCCGGTCCCGGGGGTCACATATTTCCATAGATTTATGTAGGAATGTCTATAAACATCTTCTCTGAAACTACAAGAGCTAGAGGTGTAATAAGCTACATGCAGCTTAAGATTATTGTCCTGTACCAAATCATTTAAATGGTGTCCCTGAATCAAGCCTGGAATCAAATTTGGCCCTGTCCCGGTGGGGGGGTCACACTATAACATTGAATTATATAGGAAAACATATTCAAACTGCTTCTCTGATACTTCAAAAGCTAAATAATAGTTCGCATGTACCATAAGCTTATGATCCTCTACCTAGTTTGTTCAAATGGCGACAATGGGCTCAGATATGGCCACTACGGGGGTCACAGTTTTAGAGATTTATATAAAGAAATTGTTGTTGTTTCTTAAAACATGAGAGCACTTTGAGACAAGGCGAGTGGGTCTCTTGTTTATGGCTTGAAGTTGTACACTTTTCATAAAATCACTTCAAAAGAAAGATAAAAATATCGGACGGGGAAAGCAGCATTCAAGGACGACAGTCAACCACAAAACACAAAAACAAACACGCAAACAGATAAACAAACACAAAAGGGTTGTCAATAGGGCTACCGCCTTGGAACGGTCAGTTGCAATAAGGGCCACTGGGGGTTTAAACCGGTTCTAGGGTGCACCAAACCTCACACTTACCCACTGTCATCCCATTAAAACAAAACAGTGTAAATAAAGAAATCCCCGCCATGATCTAATCTCTAACCAACAAGGCAGCATCAATAGGCAAAATAAGTAAAACACAAATATGCTCGTGTAAATATAATACAAAAAAACAATAGCCTAGAAAGCCACAATGAAGGTACTCATTGACTTGGCAGAAGCCAGAGCAACAAGAGAATAAACCATTAAGGGCACGACAAGAAAGATCATAGACAAACATCAAACGCCACCGTACCATTGGGCTTTAGGTAGGCGTCATCATAGGGTCCACAGCCTGTCCTACCTCATGGTCAGTAGGTTTAGAAACGATGTACATATGTTGTAAAATGTGGCTGTTGTTGGCGGGATAGCTACTTTAACTGCAGTAGCACCTGTATGTCGGATATAGTTTTTAGAGTAAACATCAGTAAACTAACCGTGATCACTAAATATAATCTATCTCGATGCACTGGGTACCGATTCTTATCTGGAAGCGTTTAATTTTTTTTATATCTTATATGTATGTTATATTGTCACATTAAGTTATATTATTTAAATCAGATAATATGTACTGAGTATTCTTAATTGTCCTGTTTTATCCCAAGGCATTAATTGTCAAGTTTATCAAAACAGCAATGAGCTGGTCATATATAAGGCTTGCAGGCACATACATGAACTTGATGCTAACTTGCTAGATAAGAGAGACCGTTGTGAACCCAGCTTCTTGGATATAACCTTTATGACGGATTAACATTTTAGTTGTATGTATTTTAATGCAGTCATCCTGCTTGAGCGCATACAGCCTGTTGATGAAGTGGATAGCACGGGGGACTTTAAATTCAGAGGACCCTGGTTCAAGCCTCACCGGAGCCAGTGAATTTTGTCGGTGTGTCCTTGGACAAGACACTTTTACCCTCGTCCGTCGGATGGGGACGTAAACCAGGCGATCCCGTGTATCGCTTTTTTTTTCTCCAATCATGTTAAAGAAACATAGGTGCCCCCACTCCCGAACCTCCCCCCCCACCCCCCCCACACACTCCCTCTCTCTCTTCATTGGCAATACCCCTTCTTTTTTAGGTAATAATCATTCCACTTGCACTTGCATGCGCAAAAGTAGGGTTGATACTTACTATCCTAGGTTAATTCCATAATTCTCTAAATCAAGTACAGAGAACATCACAACCTATGTTTAGATACATATCCTAAGCAGGTGATATTGTAACAGCTGCACCAATACTAACAAATAGTTGTCATGGTAAGTAGTTAGTACAGTGATCTGGGTATCACCCTAAACATATTTCTTCGTCAACGCCGTGTGGTTCCCGGGCAAGAATATGACCACTGCATATCCAGGCATAGCGCTAAAATTTTCCCGAATTCATGTTACTTTTGTCATTTTTTTTCATTATTTTCATCATGAAACCTGTATTGTTTCAGGTGCTACTTCAGTGGTGGCAGTGATCGTGGCTCCAGCGAAAAATGGAGTGTTTACTAGAGAATTTGCAGCAAATCTGCAGTTCTGCAGGTAAGAAGGTTCTAGGCAAATTCTGCAATTTTTTATCTAGATGTTAATGAAGAGTGAGCCGGGTCGAATGTTCATTCCTGTTGGCGCCATATAACATGTTTGTGTTGGTGCGCCGTAAAGCCCCAATTCAAATCAATTCATCTTCGTCGATTCTTTTTTCAGTAACACAAAAATAGTTCGTGCAAATGCATATACTACTATTTTTACATTTCATATGCAGAATTCTTCATTGTGTTGTATATGGGTGGGGTAATTCAGGTGTAAAAATCCTTAAAATATGCATAAATTGTAATTAAAAAATATTAAAATAGACAACTTTTAAGATTTTGCGTTGCAATATGCAATGTTTAATTCATGTATTTATGTGTAATACATAATCCAAATGTGTAATCATAATACGTATTTCTACGACGCATACACCTAAAAAAGACTTTTGTTAAAAAAACACACGTTAAACCGCACATTTCCTTTATCTAGAATCCTTTGGGCTATGTGTCGTCTGTGCAATATATGTATATTTCAAAACATGTTAATACTATTTATGTTGCAGTTAATTTGAGGAAGGCTTATACTTCCAGTTTGGCATGTGTCTCAACTTATCAGGCTTACTGAACACATATGTGCAATGCCATGAACATTGCTTAGTACTTAATTTCATCAATATATCAGAATCCCTTACTCACAGGGATTTTTTTCATGATTTTGGGAACATGACCCGTACCCCTGGAATTGGGAATTTTAGCGCGATTTTTCATAAAATTCGGAAAAATATAAAGTAAAGCTTTCCTTTCATAATTATATCTTTAATACTGTTTTTTGTACACCAAGATAAACAGAAGCATTTATAAGCTTTTGAACCCCAATCATTGGATTGGGACACTAAAAAAAAAAATTTTTTTTTTTTTTAAAATTGGGAATTTTTTCCTCTTAATTGGGAAAAAAAGGTATGTTTTGGCATTGGGAATATGACCGAATTTCGGCTATAAAAACAGCCAAAAAAAAAACCTGACTCATATTATAATATTATTTAAATCATGTAGAAAAGTTGTAAATTACTGATTCTTACAAGTTTACACATATATTGTAAAAAATATTAACTAAACTAAATGCATAAAAATGTGTCAATAGTGGGTGGGGTAAATTGACTTCTAATTTGAAGCAAAATAGAGATTTTAAACTGAATTCAGTGCTAAAAAAGAGCTTATTTACGCTTTATGTAACTCAATGAATTGTAAACTTAAGTGCATCTTTAAAAAGTCCATCAATAGTTATTCACACAAGCATGACATTCAAAAATGAACATCAAAAACTTATATGAAAGTGCTACAATGATAACCTATTTATGTTCGATTTTTTTATATAAGCTACCTGTTCCAGATTGCTATCATGGAAAAATGTAATCTATATACATTGCTCTTTTCAAAAAGTGATGGTAGAATTTGTCCCTTGAGTTGGTAACAATATCGAAAATGTTGGGTCCTGGCTCAAGGCCTAATACGAGAGTGCACAAAGTCCAGAATAAGTATTTTTAAATTTAGGACCTAAAATTGTTGACGTTCTTTAAATGATTATCAAACTATTTTCATCGCCATCGATTAGATTGGCATACACATTTTCCTTTAGCCTATAAAAAGCACATTTAGTTATCTGGTGCTCTTAAAATTGTCTTTGAAACATTTGACGTAGATATAAACGATTCGGTCGTATATTTGATTCAATAGGTGCTTCAGAGGGGACAGTTATCTAGCCATTGTATTTCATTACATTCCATAGTACCTTCAAAATTGCCATTTCAATGTGCAACCCTACCATTATAATAACAATTTTTTTCCGGACATTTTGTCAATGCAAGTGAATTTAGTATCAGAAGATCTGCTGTTAAAGGTGAAATATGGCGTGTCTTTTGAGTATATATTCGGAAATATATATATATAATATACAATCTGTTCAAATCTTACACTTATTGGTTGTCCCGTTTTCTCACAGTAGCCAATTTTATCTCATAGCGCACACGCTTCGAGTTTCGCCCTGGTAAGTGTCACGTGATCCTGTGACGTCATTGGTACCAAACGATTAGCCGTGTCGCATTGAGTTGTATAGTATTGTCTATGTAGGATTACATTTTATGGTACTTGTTAAAAATGCCGTGTGCTGTTGCTGGGTGAAAACGTTTGCATAAAGAAGGATAAGATAATAACCTAAGTTTCTTTCGTTTCCCTAATCGAGATAATGATATATTAAGATCTGAAGTGTGGTTAGACCGTTACCGAAGAAAATCGCCCCACTCGTCGAGAAAGTGGGAACCTACGAAAGACGCGCGAGTTTGTAGCAAACATTTTGAGTTGACTTCGTGGGAAGTCCATCCTTTGGTTTCATTATCTTTGAATTTGGAGAACAAAAGGCCATGCATATTAAAATCAACAGCGGTACCAACGATATTTGACTATAAAAATGAGAAGTGCATTACCCCGCCGTCTCCAAGCAAGTTGTATTCGCCTATTCGACCGGCGTTGAGGAGATAATTCATACATGAAGTAAGATTAAAATTTATGTTCAATTATCTTAGCACCTCATCGGGTATACGTATGATAATTTGAAGAAAGGTGTATAGTCTTAGATCTTTATATACACCGTGAATGTTTAGCTGTTGAATTAGAAGCATGCGTCTTTACGCGAATCAATGAAGAGTTGACGGCGCTAATAATATGTAGCCGTCATTTTTTTAAAATATTGCTAAGAACGTTCAGCATATAAATTTAAATGAATCCGGTGAAATAAACACTGTGTCTTTGTTCCCAAATTTTAATTTTAATAATTTTAAATTATAAACCCCTTCTGCCACAGTGTTATAAATATATATTATCAACATATATAGGTCTATGGATTTGAAAAAAAAAAAATGTTTGATGGATATCTTTTACAAGGCAGAAAATTAATAATATTACTAGCTTTTATATTAATTCAGTAATGTTTTATGGCAAAACAACAACAATAACGCCTCTTAGCTCGTGCAATAAGTAAAACAAGTATAATAGAATAATATACTTTATATTATGGTAATTGCATATGTTTGGTCTGTTTTCGATCTGTATATCAGGAGTTAGTATACATAAGTATACTTACTAACTGTCTATAACATTTGGCTATATTATTTAAATCATAGTATTTTTCTGTCTTTGTGCGCGACAATTAGAGCTCGCATATCATGTGATATATCCGTCTTGTGCAATACGCGTCTGCCCTCGGCGGTATAACACCGCTCAAGTAATTGCAATAAACAGGAAATATATCATAAAACTAGGTTTCCCTAAATGGTGCGTGCTTTTGTGATATACCGACGTATGTACCCTAATTAGGCTGTACTTCAATAGTGCACCGCAGTATTTGATTAGTCTGTATTGATATTTGGGGGCAGTGGATACTGGAGCTAGAGCGTGTCATATTACAAACACGGCTCCTAGAGTGTTTGGTGTTAATGACGACTTATGGCAAATATATAATACTATAGAAATTATATGCTGTTTCATTTATAGTGCACCGCAGTATTTGATTAGTCTGTATTGATATTTGGGGGCAGTGGATACTGGAGCTAGAGCTTGTCATATTACAAACACCGCTCCTAGAGTGTTTGGTGTTAATGGCGATTTATGGCAAATATATAATACTATAGAAATTATATGCTGTTTCATTTATTATTGTTTTCATTATTTTTTTTTATCAATTATGGATAATATCTAATAAATATATTTGTTCCATGTCTACTTATCGGCAAAAAAAATCTGACGCTCGTATTTAGACCAGGTCCATTCATTCGGAATATACTACATTTCGCAGTTATTTTGTATGTACCAAGATATTGCAGCGTTGCGGGAAACTTACTGTCAGATTTCGATGAAAACAATGTTTACGTTGTTTTTTGTTTGTTGTTGCTGTCAGTGTATAAAGACACTATTTTGTTAGATTATTGAATAGTGTAATGAACCGCTGAACGTAACGAATGACATGACACGATAGTCTTTACAAGCTCTCCATTTGCACCGCGTTCGACTTCATCATCAGTTGATGAATCCGATGTATTTTCGTCCTCAGACACGTATTCTGGCTCAAAATCGTAAGGTTGCACATTGTGTAACCGTCTTATCACGGGCATTTCCTCTGACTCGGTATCATGATCGCTTAATTCCCGCATTTTCACACAAGGTATACTGTTTTGCGTTCAGTCCCAATGTAAACAACAAATAGTTTGTTCCCAATGACGTCACTTCCGGTAATTCGCGCAAGAGTTTTTCCCCTTAGATTTTTTTCGATATTTTAGCAATGCCTGTTCGCCTGTTCGATTTTTATCTTTAAAAACATATTTTTACTGAAAATACATCAATGGCATAGTAATAATCGTATTTATAATGATATTTAATACTTAACAAGAGGTCAATGACCTTGAAGCTCTACTGATTGATTTTGATTTCAGGAAGTAGTCGCTACAGACTTGTTGTTTGAAAATCTATTTTTAACCGTGGCGGCCATCTTGAATTTCCGGCCGACCTGAAATTTTGCTAAGATCAATAAGACATTAAGAGCAACATTCCTGTGAAGTTTCATGAAAATCCGTCAGGTAGTTTCAAAGAAGTAGTCGCTACAAGTTTTCATTATATAACTCTATGTAAACAAAGCAGCCATGTTTAAGGTCAAATCAAAACGATTTTCGACAAGGACCAACATCATGTCATACTGATCATTTTAGAAAAAGTCCCATATCAATATCTCTTATTGTTTTGAAGAAGTAGTCGCTACAAACTTATTTATTTTAAATCTATTTTTAGCTGTGGCGGCCATCTTGAATTTCCGGCCGACCTGAAATTTTTCTAGGATCAACTAGACATCAAGAGCAACATTCCTGTGAAGTTTCATGAACATCCGTCAAGTAGTTTCAGAGGAGTAGTCGCTACAAGTTTTTACTATATAACTCTATGTAACCAAAGATGGCCACTGGCAGCCATGTTTAACGCCGAATCAAAATAATTTTCCACAAGGATCTACATCATGTCATGCTGATCATTTTAGAAAAAGTCCCATATCACTTATAGTTTTCAAGAAGTAGTCGCTACAAACTTATTTTTTAAAAATCTATTTTTAGCTGTGACGGCCATCTTGAATTTCCGGCCGACCTGAAATTTTGATAGGATCAATTAGACATCAAGAGCAACATTCCTGTAAAGTTTCATGACAATCCGCCAAGTAGTTTCAGAGGAGTAGTCGCTACAAGTTTTTACTATATAACTCTATGTAAACAAAGATGGCCGCTGGCAGCCATGTTTAACGTTGAATCAAAACGATTTTTGACTAGGATCAACATCCTGTAATGCTGATCATTTTAGAAAAAGTCCCATATCAATATCACTTATAGTTTTCAAGAAGTAGTCGCTACAAACTTATTTTTTAAAAATCTATTTTTAGCTGTGACGGCCATCTTGAATTTCCGGCCGACCTGAAATTTTTCTAGGATCAATTAGACATCAAGAGCAACATTCCTGTAAAGTTTCATGACAATCCACCAAGTAGTTTCAGAGAAGTTGTCACTACAAGTTTTTACTATATAACTCTATGTAAACAAAGATGGCCGCTGGCAGCCATGTTTAACGTTGAATCAAAACGATTTTTGACTAGGATCAACATCATGTCATGCTGATCATTTTAGAAAAAGTCCCATATCAATATCACTTATAGTTTTCAAGAAGAAGTCGCTACAAACTTGTATTTTAAAACTCTATTTTTAGCTTTGGCGGCCATCTTGGATTTCACATCAACATGAATTTTTGCTAGGATCAACTAGACTTTATGGGCAACATTTCTGTAAAGTTTCATGAATATCCATCCAGTAGTTTCAGCTGTGAAGTCGCTACAAATAAAAGTTTACGGACAGACAGACGGACAGACGGACGGACGACGGACGCCGCACCACGGCATAAGCTCTGCTGATCTCTGATCAGTAGAGCTAAAAACATATCAAAAGCGGATTTGTTGATTTAGGACCAATTTCTGCTTTAACACCATCATTTCTACAGGATTGAAAAATGCTACCATTTCCTTAACCATATCCATGCAATGTTTAATTGTTGTCGTGGAGTTGGCTTGCTCATAAAATAATGGCAATGCTGATATTGTGACTTAAAAAGGTGAAACCCGCCTTGTGACATGCTGGACTTTGACACAGCTGGTTTTTCATCTTCTAAGGTAGATATTTAACCATTATAAACTTGATTTTTGCTATATTTTCCATTCGAAACCGTAAATCTAGGTCTCATGGTTGTAGATGTAACATCAAACGGAAATCACGTATTACTATGTCAGTCGCTGATTTACATACTATTTTTAAAGTCTGGAAAGCACTTGATGCTTTCTTGTCTCACCTCTATATCCATTTTTTCACTAATTAAGCTGATTGACGAGGAAGCAGACATCATTTTCATTCAAACAGATCCTTTGTATAACACTGCTTCCATTATTCAAAGCTATACAAAGCATGTTCACGTCAGACATTTTCTAAGAATTCTTTTTCATAATAAGGGTATTGATTTTTTTTGATATACCAACTATTTTTTCGAGATAATCGTGTTGTTGATTCTATTTCTAAATATTTCAAAAATTTCGAAAATCCTATAATTTGATACAAGTACAAAAAAAAAGAAGAAGATTTTCAACTACCACAAAATAGTGTCTGACCTTGATATAGTAAATAACACTCCTAAGGAATGCGAGTGTAGAATATCTAAATTTTGCCATGCTCCGGCCGGTCATGTCAATACTGGTAATTTTGATATTGTAGATAAAGTATTCAGCATGAACGAAGTATAGATTGCCTTCTGTGATTGATTTTAATGCATGTCGTGGTCAGATCGCCCAATCCATTGAGGATTTTAGTATTAAATTGTGACGTAGAGAACATGCTGACCCTAACTCCCTTTCTACTTGGAAAAATACTATTTTTAACATCAAAGATACCCGTATTAACTTCTATACGGCTAACCCCTCCCTACTTCCCCCTAGACCTAGGTTTTCATTTCGTAATTCAAAATCGGGAATCCAGGAATTTCATATTTAAAAGTTTGTTTCAGTTCCTGCTGATAAAGCAGCTAATAATATAATTATTGTCTGACACCTACATTACATCAATGTTTTATCTCAGGAACTAGGAGTATTAATTCGTATACTCCAGTGCATTTAATCTACTGAAGATAATATTGTTTCGATGCATATCACCCAGTGCACAATTTTCAAGGCTGGAATAGACGAAAAGCAAAACAGACTTCCAACGATGTACTGAATTCCAAATTACACAAACAACCATATAATGCCCGTTTGATTTCAAATTCTAGTTCTTGCATCACTACAAATATCTCCAAACTTTTAACATCTTGTCTTACTGCTGTTAAAGATCACGTTAAACAATATTGTGCTAAAGCTTATGAAAACTCTGGGATAAATTTATTTTGGTCTATTAAAAATTCAGGCGACGTTCTTGATAAATTTGCAATAAACGTCAAGCTTCATCTGTAAGTACTTATGATTTTTCTACATTATATA